>WBMZ01008320.1:0-50886 GCA_013400975.1 Atrichornis clamosus
CGCGAGCGCATGGCAGGTGGCGGGAAGCGGAGGCCGCGCGGCGCGGCGGGAGCGGCCGGAGAGCAGGTGGGGCGGGGAGGGCGGCCCGGGCACCCGGGGCGGCGGGACAGGGGCTCCGAGGGCCGCAGGCCTGGGTCGGCGCGAATGCCTTGTGGTGTCTGTGGGTCCTCTCTCTCCTTGCCCCTCGTTCTGGTTTGCTCTGTGGCTTTGAGGAAAGCCCCAGGGCGCCTCGTCCTCCTGCGCGGGAGCCGCTTCTCCACCCGGGCATCTCCCAGGGACCGCCGCGTTTGATGTGCGCGGTGCCCGGCAGCCGCTGCGTCGTCCCGGCGGGACCGCCCTGGGAATGGGGCAGCGGCGGGCCCCTGGTTACCTGCGGCGGCCCCCCTTCAGAGGTGAAGTGTCCGCCGCATTGTCGTCTCCTAAGGACAGGACAGAAACCTTGTTGCTTTTTAAAATTTTTATTCTTTCAGATAGGGAGGTAACCATTCCTGCCAATTCACGGGGACTTAGTGGACATGGGGTAGTGGAGGCTACCGCTCCAGTGGAGTGTGCTCGTACGGATAATTTCCTAGCCTGCTTCAGGGCACGTGATTTTTAAAAGCAACTTCAACTTTAAGCTACTTTTAAAATGCTGCATTGTAAACGGCACTAGTGGCGATGTTGAATAGCACAGTAGTTCAGAGAGTAGATTTTTGCTGTATTATTTAACTAGACAGAACAAAATAGTATCCCTGCTTTCAACTGTCTGTAAAACAAATTTATTGTATGCAGGCCGCACTGTCATTGGAAATGGTCATTTTAAAACAATGTAGAACTACATTAAACTTGGGGATTGCTTACTCCTTGGTTTGATTAGCTAATAAAAGTGTTTCTTTTGGTTATATTGACCCATTAATATCAAAGTAGCAGTTTGCTACTTCATACATGTTTAGCACATATGTCAGAGTGCACTGTTAATGGACTCTGTCCCAAACAGATGTTCTAGTCTGTACGTATGCTGCTTTAACTAACAAACATGCCCTAATGGACTTAATTGTTGTTCCTCCATTTATATAAAAGCTTTGTAAAATCCTTTGATAGAGCTGATGGGAAGCAACTAAATTAATTCTGGTTTATTTGTTTGTTTCATATCTACAGAGTGAAAAAAATGGAGCTGTCAAGAAGAGAAGATCAAATCAGGCAGATATTCCTGATAGTCTTTGTCAAGAAGCAGAAACGTGCTATCAGCTTAGACTGCCTGAGGACTTCTACCAGTTTTGGAAGTTTTGTGAGGAGCTAGATCCTGAGAAACCAAGTGGTGAGGTTTTCAATTTTGCCTCTTCTAACCTTCTCTCTCAAAAGCAGCCTGAAGGCAGGCAAACTGGAGGTGGTTAGATGCATTCTAATGCAGCTTCAGTTTTTCAGTTAAGATGAAGGATGTTTATGTGAGTGTAAACTAAAATACTGGATATAATCCCAAGATGTATACTTCAAGCTTTCTATTATACAACTACTTAAGTCATGCAATACAAAGGGACTAAATGTTGACTAAATCTGCCTTTCTTGCACGTGCACTTAAAATGTTTAATATGGAAGTCAAATTTCCTCATATATCATGGTTTCACCTCAGCCAATGACTAAGCACCACACAGCCACCTGCTCACTCCCCCTTGGTGAGACAGGGGAGAGAATCAGAGAGGTGAAAGTGAGAAAACATGTGGGTTGAGATATAGACAGTTTAATAGGGGAAGCGAGGGCCTCATGCACAGGCAAAGCAAAACAAGGAATTCATTCACTGCTTTCCATGGGCAGGCAGGTGTTCAGCCATCTCCAGGAGAGCAGGGCTTCGTCATGCTGAGCATGATGCCATATGGTACGCAATATCCCTTTGGTCAGTTGGGATCAGCTGTCCTGGCTTTGTCCCCTCTCAGTTTCTTGTGTACCCACAGCCTCCTTGCTGGTGGGATGAGAGGTAGAAAAGACCTTAACTCACTCTTAAATCTGGATTTCAGCCTCCTCAAGTTTATTATATAACAGAATGTGGCATCCTTGTGTGCTCTAGAAATGACAGTTTCTTTCAGAGTCATAGAATAGTTTGGGTTGGAAGGGACCTTTAAAGGTCATCTAGTCCAAGCCCCTACAATGAGCAGGGACATCTTTAACTGGGCCAAGCTGCTCAGAGCTCTGTCCAACCCAGCCTTAAATGTTTTTAGGGATAGGTCATCCAGCACGTCTCTGGGCAACCGGTTCCAGTGCCTCACCACCCTCATCATAAGACATTGCTTTCTTATATCTATTCTGAATCTGCCCTTTTTTAGTTAAAGCTTATTACCTCCTTGTCCTATTGCTCTAGGCCCTGCTAAAAAGTTTATCCCTATCTTCAATACCTAAATTGTTGAAAGGCTGTTGTAAAGTCCCTGGAGCCTTTTCTTCTCCAGGCTGAACAATCCAATTTTCTCAGCCTGTCTTCATAGGAGAGGTGCTTCAGGCCTCTGATCTTCATGACCCTGCTCTGGACCCACTCCAACACATCCATGTCCTTCTTGTGCTGACAACCCCAGAGTTGGATACAGCACTCCAGGTGGGGTCTCACCAGAGCAGAGCAGAGCGGCAGAATCCCCTCCCTGGCCCTGCTGGCCACGCTGCTTTGGATGCAGCCCAGGACACGTTTGGCTTTCTGTGCTGCAAGTGCACATGGCTGGGTCATGTCCAGCCTCTCATCCACCAGCACTCCCAAGTCCTTCTCAGCAGGGCTGCTGTCCATCTGTTCATCCCCAGCCTGTGCTGATACCAGGGGTTGCCCCAACTCAGGTGCAGAACCTTGCACTTGGTCTTGTTAAACCTCGTGAGTTTTCCATGGGCCCATTTCTCTGGCTCGTCCAGCTCTCTCTGGATGGTGTCCCACCACCTCCCTTGGTGTCATCTGCAAATTTGCTGAGGTTTGCTGATCCCACTGTCTTGTGTAATTGACAAAGATTAATATTAAACAATACTGGTCCCAGTACAGAGCCCTGAGGGACACCACTCATCACTGACATTGAATTGTTGATGGCTACTTCTTATGAGAAGTGTAATAACTTAGCTCTTGAATGAAAGTTATTTGAACAAAACAATGTGTCAGCTTTCCTTGTCTGGTAAACAGTGTTTGACAGAATTTATGGAAACTTTTGATACCTGCGTGACAGAGGAACTTCCTGGTCCAGGTGTGCACCTGAATGTAAATAAATTCATGCTTTTCATTTCAGATGCACTTGTGTCAAGTGTTGGACTTAAGCTGGTTGGACCATATGATATTCTTGCTGGAAGACACAAAAAACCAAAATCAACAGATGTGAACTTCAGTCTTCATTGGAGATTCTTCTATGATCCCCCAGAATTTCAGACTATACTTGTTGGGGATAGCAGAACACAGTATCACATGGGATATTTCAGGTATTTTATTTCCTATATGCGCTTGCTAAACTGTAATTATGCATAGTTTTTGTCCTTTTTTTCTCCATTAAACGTTATTTGAAAACTGTGTGCTATCACCAAATAAGAACCTTTCACTTTTTTGTAGTAGTATATTAACACATGGCTTGATATCTTTTTATTAAAAAAGATCACAGAAACTGGAGTTGAATACTAGATTTAAATATTTATTAAACAACCTCCTCCAACCATCCAGAGCACCTTCACTTACTAACCTTTAAGTTTTGCCATGATACTTGGAAGAAAATCAAATGAACAATAGGGAACATGTATTCTTTCTGTGTGTATGGATATGAGCTCTTTTCAAAGCTTGCTGTAAGATTTTTAGAGCTTTAAATCTAAAGGCATTTCTTGGTAGGTTTCTGAAGGAGATGGCAGCATGGTGAGGATGCAAATTTAGTTTTACTTTGAAATAGGAGAAATGGACACAGCTTGACTCTTTCATGTGTACTTTTTTATCAATAGGGATGTTCCAGATGAGCTCCCAGTGTGGGTTGGTGCAAATGAAGCTAAGAAGAGTTGTGTGATTTCACAAGTTGGTGATAATGTCTTTGCTGCAGTCAAGTAAGGTTCATATTTGCTTTTATTTATAAAGAACAGAATAGAGAGAAACAATTAATTGGGAAGTGTGATATGGAGTAATACTTATTATGTATCTTTCTTAAGAAACCCTCACTTATTTTCTGCCCCTACTAGCAAGTTTTAAGATTCTCTCAAAAGGCTTTACAGGCTTTTGACAGTGTTTTCCTTTCAGAAGTAAAATAGGAAAGTGTTAATTCCATCATTCTTTAAATGTATTGGCAGTGACAGGTTTACAGGGGAAAAAATACCCACTGGGTATGTTAAAATACTTGGTAAGTAAAGAAAGGTCATCTCAAACAGTGGGGAAGGAAACCTGAGTATCATAGTGGAGAAGTAGTATCTGGCTCTTGTTCTTGCCTACATAAAAATGCATTCTTTTTGTATGAGAATTCTACGAGAAGTACCATTCCTGACCTGCAGCAGGATAACATTTATATGGATATGTAATTCAGTATGATTCATGAACTTTACATGGTCCTGTGTCAGGAATGTAAACAACTGATCCTCATCCCTGCCAGTTAAAAATGGAAAGCTCTCTAAGGACAGACACCTGTCAGTCATTGAAAGTAGACTGAAGAATGGCTTCTGCAAAAGAACCCTTGTGCAGGGCAGAGTTACACAAGGACGTTTGTTTTGAAAGCACCATGAGGAAACTCATAAATATGTATTTGTGTGCATGACTTGGATGACAAATGGTGTATATGGCACTGAAGCAGCAAACTGAATCCTTAAGATAGAAAGATGAACAGCTACTGAGGCTGGGAGAACCTTCAGCTCCTGCAGATTGCATAAACCAGATTGTAGTGCAGATACAGATAGGAAAAGCCTGAGTACTGGCTGTGCCAAGCTTTTCTTTCCTTTTGTTAAGAGGCTTGCATTTTCGAGTCTCTGTATAAATAAATAAACACAGGACTGCTAATCTTTGTTGTAAGATCTGGAGGTTTAGTGTTTAAAAGGCTATTAATTTTTTTTCTCTTAAGTGCTTTAAGACATGTTTCTTCTCTTTGCAGATTATTTTTGTCAAAAAAACTTAAGGAGGTGACTGATAAAAACAAAAATGCTGTTTTGAAAGACATAGATGAAAAGCTAACACAAACAGCAGAAGAACTGGGTTATTCTCTGGAACAGAAAACCTTGAAGATGAAACAGAGAGATAAGAAAGTATGACTTTCCTTATCCACTGGAGAGAACTAAGTTCTGTTAAACTTTTTCGTTTACTTCCTGTTTGTGTTTTTTCATTCTTCTAGTCAATAAGGATGCTTCATTTAGGGATTTCCAGAGCTAATTAGCCCACAAAACTTCAAGAGAGGGAAGATGACTACAAATATGTTCCAAATAATAGGATTAAATGAAAACACTTCACTCTTGTAAATCATAGCTTGGCATTCAACTAAAAACCAAAGGAATAAATTACCACCAAAAAAACCCCAATAAGCGCAGTAGTCTAGAAACTAAAACAAATGGAGGGCATGGAGAAAACTGGTTTAAATGGAAGATTCTTGTAAACAGTTGGGTTGTATCTGTTAGAAACAGGATGATTAAGGATGGTAATGATAGTAATAGGTATGCAAAAAACCTCTATCAGAAATAATTATGGTAGGAGGTGGCTAAACAAATGTGGTGCAGTGCTACATAAGTGACTACAAGGGTTCCTAGATTGCAGAACTTGGAGTGAAATGGAGCTTCCCGTTGTTTTAAATTTCAATACTTAAAAGTAACTGCAGTATAATTTGAAACTAAGTTGATGTCCTGGAGCCAGGACACTATATTAGGTTTGGCCACCAGCAGTCAGGTGTTAGTGTTTAACGAGGTGAGTGATTTTTACGTCACAGTACTGTCTTATGGTGCTGTGTTTCATTTCCTGTCTCTTTATGTAGGTGGTGACCAAAGCATTTCATGGAGCAGGTCTAGTTGTTCCTGTAGACAAAAACGATGTTGGATACAGAGAACTTCCTGAAACAAATGGTCAAGTATCTTGTTTACTATATTCTTCTGCTTTATTTAAGTAAACAACCCTCAGTCACACTCTGCAAAAACCAAACTGCATTCATATTTTCTACTTAAAGAATTTGAGTAGTGGGAGTAAAAGGTAGAAGTCTTAACCATCACATTTGAGCTCCTCAAAGTATTGTCTTTAAAGGAACCAGATGAGAATCAAACATGCTAAATTTGGAAGAAAATTCCTGAAGTAGTTGTTTAGATGACCCTTTTTTTTTTGGTGTTGGCACAGCCATGCAGGAAGTAGATCCAAAAAACTGATCTACATTCAGGGATTTGAGAGTTTATTTCTTATATACCGTCTTCTCCCAGTGTTGTTTTAACCAGAATCAATTCCTTGATACAATTTCACCACACATGCTTGTCTCAATCTGTGAGGAACTGAGAGGGATGGGCATGGGGCAAGAATGAGCATCCAAGGAAAGGGGGAAGCTTCACCAGCAGTTCAGGGTGTGCCCACTTACCTTACATGTAAGTGTGACACACAGGTAGAGTTTTGCCACAGATGACTACTGTGCAATATTAAATGTCTTGATTTAAACATCTAAATAATCTGCTTTTGTTTTTTTGCAGCTAATCTCAAAAAAATTTGCAAGGCCATTGTTGATGCTCCTACTGATGAGGAGAGAGTGAAGGCCTTTGCACCTATTCAAGAAATGCTGACCTTTGTTCAGTTTGCTAATGATGAATGTGACTATGGAATGGGGTATGAACTGGGAATGGACCTGTTTTGCTATGGATCACATGTGAGTACTACAGTCATACTTCACAAAATTATGCATTATTTATACGTGGACTGGAAGTTGTTCTGTGTTGTAGATTAATTATCCCTAGGAATTGTAGAGGTCTACAAAAATATTCTTAATTCATTAGGACTGTTAAAAGGTCACACTTCTGACATCATTCCATGTCGGATTTAAAACTGTGTGTATGAAAGCCCCATGCTGCAATCCAGAAGCAGAGTGCAGAATGTCTGATCCAAATGCACTGAATAGCTGGAGCCCCCTGTCCCCAACGACTTGTATAGGCACAAGCACCCATATCCAGCCAGATCAAGGAACAGATGTGTGTAGCAAGAAGAATGTGGACCTCGGTCAGCTGTCTGGCTGTACGGCCATTGAAATGAAGGAAAACTTGCTGCTTTTTCAATACACTGTTAAATTACTAATGGGTCTTTTTTTAATTTCATGTCCTGCTCTCAAGCCCTCTACAGCATCTGAAAAAGCGTGGTATTTTCGTCTGATATTCTGCTCATTTAGAGCACGTCTTTCAGAGACCAGGCTGCTTCAGCTGCTTAAATCCTTTCTACAACTGGAAGTGCAGTAAAGGAAATGATTCCTTCCAGTTGGCTGAGTAGGTGCAGGCAAATACCCGTCTTTGATACTTCGTGCTTCTCGGCACATGAGACGAGCAACTGACAAAGTACTGCAGTGACAAGAATGTGTGTTTACAGTACTCTCATGTGTTTTGTCTGTCTTACGCTGCAGCTTGAAACAGCTGAAACTTTGCAGTTTTCTAGAATTAGAAACCTTCATTTTCTAGTTTAGTAAACAGAAGAAACAGTGGCTTCACACAGTAGTTATGCTACAGTTAGGTCCTTGCCTGTCTTGGAGCTTCTGCTTGGAGCTGTTTTCTTGTTCTGAGTGGAGCTGTCCTGTCCCTTTGCTTACAGAGCCTGAGGAACACTGACACTTTATCTGTAGCCTAAGCCAGTGAACAGGACTTAAATCTTGTCTGCTTCATTTGAGAGGTGTAATGGACTTATATGCACAATAATCATGGCAAATGCTAAATACACTCTGACGTTTATACATTTGAAGCACTTAAATGGTTACTGTAAGTACATTGTAATCCTCTCAAACTGCAGAGTGGGACAAGACATGGGACTGTAGAGGACAGGGGCCTTCAACCACAGGCTGGAGCTTTGGATGCTTTACTGGGACCATCATCTCTTGGACTGCTAACAGTGTGTTTCTGTCTCTCACTTCGGCAGCCTGACCTTGCTGTGGCTGTCACAGGTGTAGCATGAGGATGTGCTCAGCCATTTTGGGAGAGGTTGAAGGGAGCAGTGTGAATTAGACAGAGGCGGGGTTGGGCCTACTCCCGGTTAGGTAAACAAAGCCACTGACGCCCAGGGCTGCTGTTGTTTTTCCTTCTCTCCTGCAGTACTTCCACAAGACGGTGGGCCAGCTGCTGCCCCTGGCTTACAGGCTCCTGAAGAGGAACCTCTTTGCCGAGATCATTGAGCTGCACCTGGGAAGCCGGCGGGAGGAGGACCTGGACCAGCTGGCGCCCTGAGCCAGGCAGCGGGACTGCAGCGGGGCGGGCGGCCCTGCACGCCCGGGACCGGGCTTGTCTTTGTGTGTGTATTTGTGTACTCGGTGGCGGTGTCCCCTGCGGTCAGTAAAGCTTTTCTAAGGAATGCGCTGCTTCCCGGTGCTGGCTGCGGGCGGGCGCGGGGCGGGGGTCCCGTGCTGCTGGCGGAGCGCTGCCCGCGGGCGCTGGACACAGCTGCCCACCTCTCTCTGTCCCCTTCCCTAAACATGTGCCTCGTGCTGTGAGGAGGCACGGGAAGGGCAGGCCGCTGCCTGACATTGCTTGGAGCACCTGTGGGCACCGGGGCAGTGACTCAAGCCAGGGCTTGGCCGGCGTGGCTCGGTTACCGCCCGCCTGATCCCACACACGTACCGAGTCCCGTGCCCCTGCTCTGGGCAGTGATTCCTGCTGTTCTGCGTTTCCTCAGCTGCTTCCCACCCCGCAGGTAAAAGCATTCCCTTAGAGTAGCGTTCCCTTCTGTGGCAAAGCACTAACCCAGGCCCTATGCTGCTGGAGCTGGCTCAATTGGGAGGAAACTAATGGGATTAAGGGAATGTTAACTGGCATTATAAGAGACGTCAGGAATTCCACGGCAGTTGCTGCCTTGCTAAGCAGAAGCAGCCATCCCCGGTTTTAAACAATATGGATATTTAAAAACAAAACCCAAGAGATTTTGTACAAGATGCAAATTAGTTTTCAAATTCGTTGGCCCTCAGTTCTGTTTTCTTGTTATTGCACTTGGAGTTTTATTCTCAGGCACCCGCAACTGACTGAATTAACAGTCCAGAAACAATGGAAGGTAACATTTGCACTTACTCAACAGACTGGCCCCCCTACAGTGAGTTGACTGCCATTGTAGCAATTCACATCATTACTAATAATGGTAATTAGTATTAATTACTACTCACAAAGATTATAGGCCACTAGCACCATGCTCAAATTTAAGTTATTCCTACTTTTTTTAGCAAAGAATTTTACCTCCAACTCTCCCTTTTAGCATAAAGTAACATAATGTAGGTTAGAGTGCTGCAAAAGAGTATCTTGAGCTTCAAATGAGCAAGATACTCATGCCATAACTACTTTTGTAAATTCGACAACTTCACCCCTTTCACTCAGCATATAAGTGATCCATTTATTCAAGCACAGGCATACTTGGACTCTTTCATGGGCCTGGAGTTTTATGTTTTATACATAAACAAGAGGTACTTGAATATTCCCCTTTTTAAGTTCCAAGTAGAAGAGACCTTCATATCAATGCCCTGTAAATCATACAAATACTAAAAAAGAACCATGGAAAGGTCTGAGGTGGAGGGGACCTTAAATTTCACCTCTTGTCCTGTTATTTAAATATGAACTTTGATCTGCAAAAATGGGGACCTTGTACTGGACATCCACACTCATCTATTAGCCCCTGATGGAGAAAGAAATTTGTTACACCAACTGAAAAATTACTGGTGCGCTGTACATCAGTAAATTGGGGACAGAAATTTAAGCAGGGCCTGCTGCAGTAGGCCAAGGGTTAATGGTTTTAAACTAAAAGAGAGTAGATTCAGACTAGGTACAAGGAAGAAATTTATTAGAAGAGTGGTGAAACCTTGGAACAGGTTGCCTAGAGGGGTGGATATTCCATGCCTGGAAGTGTTGAAGGCCAGGTTCGATGGGGGTCAGACCAACCTGGTCTAGTGGAAGGTGCCCTGCCCCTAGCAGGGGCACAGGCACAAGATGAGCTTGAAGGTTCTTTCCAACCTGGGCCCTTCTATGATATACACATCATTAACAGATGGCTTTTAGATAATAAAAGCATCATCCACTTTTAACTATTCTAAATCATATTCTATAATTAAAATTTTTAATGTTTATTTCGGAAACCCCCTCACCCCTAATACCTGCCTCTTTGATAGGGTTGATTTAGCTACAATTTGGCAGCCAAATCCTAGGCACTTGCAAGACTACATCTCCTAAAATCCACTCCTTTTGTTGTTACCTGCTTACCAGTTTTGTCTGTAAAATTCCTAGCTGTTAATTTTCTCTCAGGGAGAATAAATGCAAAAATCAACACAAATACTGTTTGTGAAAACAATGAGAAAACATCACAGAACAATAAATGGTCATACAGAAGTTTTTAATGTTTGATTAAATCATCACAGTAATGAGAATTTTTACTGTAATGATATGCAGTTCTACCACACTATTATAAATAAAAACATTAAGATCAATATTAAATACAGCTCTAGGCAACATCACAGATTAACAAAGAATGCATTCTTCATGAACCAGTATCTGAATGATTTAAAAAATAAAAAAATGCTGACACTTTCCCCCTCCCATCCACCACCTTATTTTTTTTTCAAATTAGTAACTTGAGTAAGGCGCTGCAACTTTCACGTTAGAAATTTTTTGTTGCACAGCACAGGCACACATACTTCATTACCAGAACCTCTACTGTATGTTTACCAGAAGACATTTTAAATGTCAACAGGGAAAGCTTAGCAGATTAAGGAGAGTAAACAGAGATGCACAACTTATATGCAGCACCCGGGATCCACACAGAAATTATGGAACACAGCAGGGGTGTGAACTGTATTTTAATTCAGACAGTACAGTCTGTAGAATTAGGTGCAAGTTAATAAACACAGCAGTGTTTTACAATAACATCTGACACGGCAGAGATTTCAAACTGATTTAAAGCGATTTTTGTATGTGTACTGCATTTGTATCCTTTCTCTGTAGAAAAAAATTCAGACAACAGAAATCAGTGTCACAATTTCCAGAGCTGCCTTCTGTAAATGGGCCCGATCCTGCTCTTTGTGAAGCTTCTTCCTCGTCAGGCTTACGTAATGTAACAGGGGAAGTTTATAACCACTAGCACTGACTTCACGTGGAAGAGTACAGCTAGTTGTTGCAATGCTCCCATTGTAACACAGCCCAATTCCCTGTTTCAGTTCCAAACCTGTTTTTAATACAGGTCTAATCACTGTGATCCCCTGGCACATTTTCAGTTTCTACTGGTTCCAGTTGCTGCTAGACATGAGATGATAAAATGTAGATGGCAGTTTTTTACCAAGAAAACCCAGTTAAAATTCAGCAGTGCGCTTCCTTAAGCACAGCCATTATTTTGCAGCTTGCCAAAAGTACCAGAATTTTGGTTCAGTATGTTACTGTACTTATGGTAAAATCATCCTGAGTACTTTTTGTGAATAAGGATGTTTGAGGTAACTGTGATGAATGCCTTAGAGATACTTAAGATTATTATGTTAGACTTTTAGTGTTTATGGTTTTCCTATTTTTGCAGTCTTGTGAGCATAATTGTTAAAAGAAGTTTTATCCAACCCCATATTACAAACCATGATTTTTGTCAGCCAGATTTCTTAATTTTTTTCCTTCCTAATTTAGGCTTATAGCACATTGCCATTTTTTCTCCACAAGCAATTGTGGTGGTGGCTGTGGTCTGACGAAATTAATAGGAAACAAAAGAATCTACTATAAAGAAATTAGGGATCTGTCAGTTCACCTCCATGTGTGTGTGTTGCCGCTGAATTTTAAAGTTCTGCCAAAGTTTCAAGTACTAGATTCAATTCCGCCCTGCTGCTCAGGTGTGGCTACATATAATTTACACCTCTCTATACTTGGGAGAAAAAAGTAAAAAAGAGTCAAGAGCAATCTAACAGTTGTTTCCTCCTATTACTTTTAAAACCCTGCAGTTTTTTTAAAATAAAATTTTTCTATTACTGTTCCAGTTATCTGCTAGTAAAGAAAAAAGGAAATCCAAGGTAACGGCAGTGAAAGTTACATTTGAAAATGATCTTGTATGTACGTTGGATCATAAAGAAGCCATTTTCTTGAAACCCTTCATCTAGTTGTAAACATTTGCTAATCCTCCATTACTTGCAGAGGATTACGAATTATTCTAAAAAATCACATTAAAAAGGTAATTAGTTATGTGAGATATTAACTGATTCATATTTAATAGATTTTTTAATCCATACAAATATAAATAAAGAATGGTAAAACTTCAAGAAAAATAATATACATTTAGTGCAAGTTATGAGTTACATTTCTTCCTACCATGTCAGCAGTGGAACATCTTTTGTGGAGAAGAAAAAATAAAAATGACTGTTCTCAAATTTTACAGGGGGGGAAAAAGAGCTCCAGTGTTGTAGCATGCAATTTTTACCAGATACACGTATACAGAATTGTTCCAGCTCTTAAACTAGTAGAATAGCAGTATTTTTCCTTATACTGCACAACATTGGTATATATCATAGTGTTTTCAATAATACAAAAATTGCATAAGACCAGGTCACATTATTGATATTTTCTGCAGCAAAACCAGTATTTTTCTTTGAAATGCTAGTTTCATCTGGTTTTAGTTTTCTCATATTACGACAGCACACGGGTTGAAAGAAGTCTCACATGGTTCTTGCAAGGTATTACCTGTTCAATCTGGTTTTGTTGCAGTGGATCTGCACTGCCCCGAACACTTCATGATGTACAAACTTACACATTTAATGGCACAAGAAAAACCTCCCTTGTGATCACACCTCAGTAACTCACAGTACATCTCAATATGAGAAACAACTGCTTCAAAAGGGCACACCAATTTTAAAGAGGCTTTGTTACGGCTCAGGAGAGAGAGAAATAAAGCTCTTCTGGAATGTAGAAAGGTGACGTGTAATAGTTAATACGTTTCATGAGTTAACACAACAGTTTTCAATGGTAAAAAGGGCAAGACCTTTCAGTCTCCACAAGATGGCTCAATTCAGAATGATCCCTCCAGAAACAGGGATTAATAACACATTTCTTCAATGCTGAAGTACCAGGCTGGGGCTGGAGAATGGCACCACTTTGCACGGCTCACCCACTGCACTATCATGGCAGACCTGACGTCTCGGGACGCATCCAGTGCAGGACAGCAGCTCTCCCTTCCCACATTCCCATCAGCCTTCCTCCTCGCCACATGCTCCCCCAGACCGACTCCTGATTGCCAGCAGCACTGTTACACAAAAACCCAGCTCTCGTCTCTGATTCTAGAAGTATTCCCCAGACTAAAGTGTTGTGCTATTCAACAAATGAACCTCCTCTTCCGTTTCCTCTCTCTCCTCAGCTATGGGTTTCAGTTGAACATTATGGAGGCGGGGTCTTGGTTTGCCGTCTGGGCCATATGACGGAGGATATCTTTTTTTGTTATAATGCCAAGGAGGCGCCTGAAAAGGATAAATGGAAGATTGATATTAATCCAAGCAAGAAAATAATGAAGCAGAACAAATCTGTAGCCAAGTCCTTTTTGTTGACAGGAATAGAGCAAAAGTAAACAGCCTGATTTTCTTATTTAAACAGAAACATTTTATTATTTATCAAAATGTTGAGGAACCACCAGTTTGATAAAACACAGCAATGCTGAGACACCGTATCAGATGGTCTCTGACAGCTGTAGTCCATTTTAATGAAATACAAGTCATACAGGTAGAGCCCATTACAATTTTTATTTAACTTTTTGTTTCTACAAAAATCAAATTTTGATTAGCATATGCCAACAAAAAAGTAACAGAGAGACAAAGAAAAGAGAGGTATGAAAAAGAAATGATATCAATGCCATTTCATAAGGGAGGCATGTTCCAACCTAGCCATCAGAAGTGATGTACCGCTTGATGGCCCCAAATCAAGCAAATCAAACTCCCCTCCATTTTTAAACCATAAAGATCCTTCCAGTCTGACACACTGGCTCAGGTTGAATGTATTCATAGGAGCACACTGTACTGGCCATGAAACTTTTGTAAAATAAACAACAGTTAAGTACCTTTTGGAGTACGTGGCTTTAGAAAATAAACTGTGAATAATAAAAGAAAATTTTCATTTTCCAATTTAGATACTGTGCTCTTATGACAGGGTCTTTTAAAACTATAACTGCAAAACATCAAATAGAGTGAGACTGTCCAAAAGGATAATATCACAAGAGAAGCAAAGAGCAGAATGAATGAGCTGCTGCCCTTGTTATTCAGGTTAGTACATTTCAATTTGTCTTAATAAAGGACGCATGAAATACTTGTGAAATATTAGCATAAAATGAGAACATAATTAGCATGTTTTGCACATAAGCAGCTAAACATGGTAGGTGTGTTTAGTAGAGATGTAACTAGCAGCCCATGTCCAAATTAAGACGAACTCTACCACCTATCTAAAGTTAGTTCACAACATCATGGTTAAAACTGTATCTAGATTCTGAATAGTCAACATACTATGCCACTTGGTGGCTTAGGGTGTCACTGCGCATTTTGTAAAGCAGTACACTGACTGCTGTAGGTAACAGCAGCAGAAACACAGGACTTTGCATAAAATCACTGGGCTTACTGAAAAATAAGAATATTTTTTAAAAATCATGTTGATAAAGGGGGATTACAGGGAAGATCTAATGATGCAATTAAAACATGCTTGTCTTTGCTTCTCAAAAGATGTGATACTTTGCTATTTAAAGCTGTCCAGATCAGCAAAAGAAATTGGCATATACAAAAATCTTAATTTGCATTAGGAAGGGAGAAAGTATTCCTAGCTGCGTGCTTTCCCACCTGGGGAATTCAGCAGATCAACCAGCTGGATCTATGTGATCTCAGCAACACAAGTATCAGAAAGTCTACTGTTTATTTTCCTTTAATGTTGTGACTAACAGTATGTTCACATTAACAGCTTCATTTCTACAAAAGGATTTTGCACATATTGTTTTATGGATTAATACGAATTTTGAGCATAAGAAGATTGCATTGTTCAGCTGATGTCATAAAAGCCCTGAACAGTTCACAAGTTTCATGCTTCCTGACTTCTAATGTGTCTAATTATGAGATCTGATATATCTAATCACCAAGGGTTCGACGTGCTGCTTTAGTTGCTCGAGATGCTCTAATATGTTCTTCTTTGTGATGATCCCCAAGACAATCCTGAAACAGATTATGTTATGCTAATAACTGTATGTGAATCAAATAAAAAAAAAGTTCTAATCATAATGAAAACGGATTAGAGCAAAACTAAAAAAAAAAAAAAAAAGGAAAAAAAGAAAGAAAGAAAAAGAATGGTTGCAGGAAAGCTGATGAGATAATTAAATGAAATTCTATTTGAAAATCAGTACCCTCTCCCAGATTTTGCTTTTTTTCTTTCTCTCCCAAAATACTGAACACAACTGGCTCTTCAACTACCTCAGAGCAGTATGTTTCTCACATCAGATACATATCAGGGTAGCAAACTTTATTCCATCTCCCTGAATTCATGCATTTTTGGGTTTCAAAGGCACTGAAACTAAAATCTACTTTGTATTTCCTTTGTTTAATAGTTATTTCTCCCCACAAATACAGATAATTATTCACATTTTAACAAGCCACAGCAAATGAACAAAGTAATAACTGTGTAAAGTCATAGCAATTGAGGTTCAAAGATGCTCTATAGAGCCAGGCTATCAGGTGTCCCTAGAAGCTGACAAATTCACATAAATTCCTCATTCATGACAGTATAAATCAAGAGCAACTCCCTGGAATGGATATTCCGGTACAAATTCGGATGAGTGAGGCTCAGGCTTCTCTCTGTCATCAGCACTGATTTCTGCACAATCCAATCTGGATTGGAACCTGTATGTTGATGTGTCTTTACACGGGTATATTCTGTTGGCAGGAAATTTGCCGAAATACAGAGTAGTCTTTGATGTCCACGAGGCTGCATACCTCGGCTAAATATCACCAGTACTAGTATTTATGATCTGCTCTTGTTGTAATAGACAGTGCACACGTGGAATGTCACAAATTTGTTAACTGAAGTAGGATAAAATAAATGCTAAAGCCATCCATACTTGCTGCTACTTTATAATAAAATAGTTAAACATTTATAGTAGAGCTTGACATAGCTTTGCACAATCCAGCTTTCTCTTTCTTTCGAGGAGATTTTAGCATCAATGTCAACATTTGAGCACTCAATCACAAGAGAAATTAAGAAAAAAATTATCATAGTAAACATTCTTCAATTCCAATTTCCCTCCCCAAAACAAGAATAATTGCATGCCTGCACCAACTTTGAAGTGTCAGATCATGATGTCCTTTCCCTACCAGAGAAAGGCTTCTGAAAACACTACCTGCTATTCCATGCATTGAAGAAAACAAAACAACCAAAAACAGGCAAGAGAACATTTAAACAAATTTGTTTTAAAATACATGCGAAAAAAAAATTTGAAAACCAATGCAATATTTAAATATTTGCCACTTATAGCAGCAGTCCTTTTGCACACAGAAAAACAAAGTCCCACTCATATTTCAGATTTCTTGTCCCAAGAACATTGATCCTAAACATGTGGATGAGCAGACAACATTTCACTCCCCAGGTGCCTTAAAAGACATGCTAAAGGGAAAGCAAGATACTATGGTAGGAGCTGCAATGTTGCATGTCAAGTGTTTAATGCAAGAGATACAGGAAAGCAGAATGTTAAAGGAACAGCTGCATAGAAAAAGAACATGTAAAAAAAAACAAGGAGTAGTTTAGATAAGAGGCAATTATAAAGAACATTTCATTTCCATGCCTGGGGCTCATTTACTCAGTGGATAATCACAGGACAACTCTCAATAGTCTCATTTACAAACATTCTAAATCTTAAAATTACTTTCCTGAAGTATTTAGAATTGTAGAAACAAAAGTTGTGGATTTAAATTCCAGACCTAGCAGCAGTTTAGTTGTTAGTATTCCAAAAGACAAGAGCTTGGTGGTAATCCCCATCACTAGACACCAGAAGAAGAGATATTGGCTGGATCATTTTGTCCCTCACTCTTTATGAACCCAGATATTTGTTGATGTTCAATAGCTGCTGGTACATTGCATGTTGCCAGAACAGAAGGAAGAACAAGGAAATACAGGCCTTTGACTGTGCACCACGCAAGACTAAATTTCTGCGAGACAAGTTGTGTTTCCTCCACAAACAAGGTTGCACAGACCTAACTTGCTGAATGGCAGCTAATTTTTAACAGAACATCATAAAATGACTAAAATCATCTGCCTGCTTACTTGGAATACAAAAGAGGAGTAAGAATTTCCGAGAGGTGCTACAGTACAGTACATTCTTAATGAACAGCTGGGGTCCTCAGTTGCAATATCAAACTTCTAGGTTCAAATACCATAATCCTGGTGTATATATCCTGGTACAAATACTTTGATCCTGGAAGTGAAAATTACTGGATCTAACAAAATGAACAGCATTGCTGCCACTTCACTCACCCGTTGTGTGTTACAAGGCACTGCCTCAGACCCAGCTTCCGGAAAATATCCACCACTATTTCCATTGGTGTGTGGTCTGTCACGGTGAAAGGGCTCATATCAAGTATGCTTCTGAGCTTCAAAGGTCGAGGGCTTTCTGCTGGAAGCGATGGGGTATGCTGGGCAAAACATACCCTGGAACTGCCAACAATCCCTTCTTGTTTCTTTCTAGCACTTTCTTTAAGAAAGACAGGGAAAGGGGAAAAACAGCAGAAGAAGAAGAATTTACATTCTTGGAGTAAGATGTTAGTGCAGACAAACAGTTCAATCAACACTACCAAATTCTTTTATATGTTTCCATGGGCACTGCTTTATCCCCAGGAAGTTGTGCAGAAATCACAAAAGCCATCTACCATTCAGCTCTAGTCATTATTCAACTACAACTTTTCTCACTCCAGTAACTTTTATGTACTATAAAGAGGTGGGAAGGCTTAAAAAATAACATGCAGGATGCACACAGACAGCTGCTGAAGAAATTGCGAGAGCAAAGCCAGTCTCAATTGACAGCTCCCTGTCATGATTCCAAGGGCTGTAATTATTATTGGTTTGAAACCAAAGAGGTAATTTCTTACCACTCTGAAAATGTCTCGTTTAGAATGAATTTGTTTTGCTTTTTTGAGAACTGAACCCTCTTCACTTTCATATGTTTATAACCTAGGTCACAAGAGCTGAACTATTTTACACAATCATAGAATATCCTGAGTTGGAAGGGACCTACAAGGATCATCAAGTCCAGCTCCTGGCCCTGCACAGAATACCCCAAGAATCACACCATGTGCCTGAGAGTCTTGTCCAGAAGCTTCTTGAACTCTGTCAGGCTTGTGCTTTCCCACTTCCCTGGGGAGCCTGTTCCAGTGCCCAACCACCCTCTGGGTGAAGAACCTTTTTCTGATATCCAACCTAAACCTCCCCTGACACAACTTCAGGCCATTTCCTCAGGTCCTGTCACTGGTCACCACAGAGAAGAGATCAGTGTCTGCCCCTCCTCTTCCCCTCATGAGGAAGTTGCAGACTGCAATGAGGTCTCCCCTCAGTCTCCTCTTCTCNGTCTCCTCTTGGCTGAACAGACCAAGTGACCCCAGCTGCTCCTCACACGACTTCCCCTCAAGGCCCTTCACCATCCTTGTGGCCTTCCTTTGCATGATCTCTAATAGCTTTATAACGCTCTGGTAATCTGGTGCCTCAGAACTGCCCCCAGCACTTGAGGTGAGGCCACCCCAGTGCAGAGCAGAGCAGGACAATCCCCTCCCTTGCCCAGCTGGCGATGCTGGGCCTGATGTCCCTCTGGACACGGCTGTCCCTTCTGGCTGCCAGGGCACTGCTGACTCTCTTAAGCCAGACACAACCCAAGACTAAGCAACTTTCACGGTACAATCTCAGCAGCTGAAATGAGTTGTACCCGTGAAAGTGTATTCTTTGAAGAATGTTCTGCTATTCCCCCATTTACTCAAGTAAAGGCAAACTTAAACCAGTATGGTGTCTCTAATAATTTCGAAGTTTTGGACATTCATATACATCATACATAACGTAATACTATGGCATACACAGTTCTAAGACCATAGGCAAAAATTTGACTGAAGAAAAGAGTGTTATGTTCACAAAACATGTTTTAAAAAAAAGTTTCTGGAGACTTTTGCCCCTTTCTCAAGTGTCTTTTTAAAAGAGTTATGTATTAAAAAAAGTATTTTAAGATGCAACTTACACCACTGATTTCATGCACCAAATGTTACGGTTTTGTAACGTTTTCTTACATAACGATGTGGGGTTTTTTCCTTTGGTTATGACAGTAGCTTCAAAATCCACAGAATTTTTCTTGCCAGTGCAAAAAGCATTGTCACAAGTACCACACAAGCACCAGTAGTCACCCAGAGAGAGAGGGCCCAAACAGGGCTTGTGTGCTCATGTGCCCAGGGACAAATTTCCCATTACACAAAGAGACTGAAAAGCAGAAACCTAAAATAATTAATCTTGCACTTATCTCTTCATAATACGACCTCAGTTGTTATAACAACAGTAAATAACATACTGTCGGAGAGAAATGGGGTATACATTTAAAAATTTCTTAGACAGTAATTCTCACAGTATACTGCTGGTCTAAAATGAGAACTACTCAATTTTGAAGAAGAATGTTAGTGTAGCATCACTTGAGGAAATGAGATACTATCAAAAGCCACAAAAGACTAAAAAATATCAGATTAAATAATGTTTTGACCTACTTGAGTATGACAACTTTTGTTTTAATGACAAAGAAATGAGCATTTTCTTCATTTCAGAGCCTGCTACTGAAGGTAATCATATACTTAAATAAACCTGGAATCCAGAAACATACAGGGTAAATTCTATTTCAAATATAAAATAATATAATATAAAATAATTTAAATTGGCATATATAATAAGGCAATACTGAAAGTTAATTACCTATTGCAATAGTTAAATCTCTTCTTAGAGCAAAGCCCACTAGTCTCTGCGATTCTTTAGACATGATAACAGGAAAACCATTATAGCTGGTTTCGTTGATCAAGTTCTCTATGTCTTCGACTGTCATATTATCCTGTGTCAGAACTGCTAAAGGTGGGTCGCTTCTCCGAGGTCTCATGACATCAGCAGCCAGTGTTGTGTGAGTAAATTCTTCCTTTGCATCCAAGAAAGGATATCCATTCAGTCGGATGTGTGCTTCATAGATGCCTTCCCTACCAAAGGCATCTCCTACCCACTTACTGGTCATGACTGCAGCCATTAGGGGCACAATATATTCCAGCCCTCCTGTTAGCTCAAAGACAATTACTACCAGGGACACAGTCATCCTTGTCACACCACCTGCAAGGAAAATGGTAGCCAGTAACATTCCAGTATCAGATAACAAAGATTTTAGAATTTCCTGCCTTTCTGTTGAGAACCACAAACATAACTTTCACATTAAAGGTCATCTGACAAACATCCTTCTGTGTAACACCAAGAGAAGCAGACAGGGAAATGAGCACAAAACTTCTAGAAGTGAAACAGAGACGGAAAATTCATAGAATGAGAGGTAAGAAAGGAAATTGGAAAATATGCACAGTTATTAATGTAAACTAAGAATAAAACCGTGGGTATCTCCATACCACATCAGGGTTAAAAGTACTATGAAATGCAAGGAAATCCAGTAAGATAAGAATCTGCAAAAAGGATGGAACTAATGCAAAGAAGTCACAGGTAGCAAATCAACAGCTATGTTGTACAAAGGATTAGGAATTAAATGCTGTTGCTGAGTCATAAAAGCTAAAGAGAATTCTGAGCTGATGAAAAGAAATCTCTTTCTTGGACTGCAGCAGAAGACAGAGATGGTATTTCTCTTTTGTTACAATTAAAGATGGATTTTTTCCGCCAAGATTTCTGATGCCATATCTTCATTCAATAAAAAGAATATGAACTTACTTTCAAGGCATTCAAGAGTGATTCAATTTGAGCTATTAAAGATCAAAACAATCTCTCCAAACTCCAAATTTGTATTACTAGTTTGATTGCCCAAATGAACTTTTCCTTAAAGAGAAGGTCTACTTTTTTGTAGAAACTGTACTAACAGCTTTTAAGTTTAATTTCTAAGGCAACCAAGTTATAATCTAGGATAAGATAAAAAAACCTCTCCTAGTTTAGGTGCCCAACTTAAGCCTCTTTCCATAAAGCTGATTTTCAACAATTATATTTGTTAAAAATACCATACACACTTCTAAAAGTTTTGTTTGGATTATGAATTTCAAGAACAATTTTTGCAATTCATGTAGGTGTGGCAGCTGATAATCACTTCCTTCTAATAATTTTAACTGTACTTGACACTGTAAATACTTTACCGCATACATTTCAAAAAACTGATTTTTCTGACCGATGCAGTAATCTCTTGATACCAGTTAGAGAAAGCAAACACTACTACTGAAATTTTTCTATTTCTCATCAATTTAGATTTCACTTTATTCCTCAGATCACAAGGATCTGAGGGTCTTGCGTAGAGATGTGAATGTATTATTCTGGAGAGAAGTCCATAAAAATAGGTTCCAAAACTGCACAAGTTTAATCTCCTTTCATTTTTTAATAATTATTTTGATATATGAAGAAATCAGATACTTATTTGTTAAATTTTATTTACCTAAGCATGCAGCAGCACCAACCATGGCATAAAGACCAGGTGTAATACAGTCAGCCCCAACTTCACACCACTCCTTGAAAATGAACCAATCATGGTGGTAGTAAGCCAGCTGCTCCACTGCAATTCCTACAATCCTTCCTGCTATTGCTCCAATTGCCATACTAGGTATGAACAACCCAGATGGAACCTGCAACAAAAACAGAATGGCTGTCAGGTTGCTGGGAACTGGCACATCGCTTAACAAGTAACTTTTTCTTTTTTTTTTCTTCCCAAAGACATACAAATACTCAAATTGTCAGTTTAAAACCATGTAAAGTGATCTTGAAAGGTTAGTAGAACTTAACAGAATGCTATTGATATCTCTGATTGATCTAATTAGCAGAAACCATTTTATAAGCGTATTTGTTTATATTTTACTGTATTTAAGCGAAAATCCACCATCAATACAGGACCACAATCCAGAAACGTTCCTACTGTCATTTTTGTTACTTAAAATGTTTTTCTGCTATTAACTAAAACCTTAAAAGGTCACACAGCCTTGTCACACAATCACGGCTTAGTAAAATATTATTGCAAACTTGCTTTTATCAGCAGTTTTATATAAAGTAACTGTTGTGTATCTTTTCTTCCCCTTACAAAGCTAATCTTCTTTCCAAAAAACATACTGGTGCCTAAATGACCCATTAAACTACAAATGCTTGCTGCTTCTCCCCACGGCAATTGTTAGCATCAAAATATCTTATACTGGGACTGCGGTACAGATGTGACTACAAATAAGGAGTAGAATTTTTACTTTATCTAAACACATCTCAACCCATCTCGTCAAAATAATGTCACTAAAAATTGCATTCCTGGTGTGACAGGACACATAATGTAATTTTTCTTGTACTGTACAGCTGTGAAATTTAAGTATTGTGCAATTCCAAACTACAGATTTTTGCTGCGGCATTCAATAGCGCGTGCAGAAATGTAATTCAGAATTACTGTTGCTGGTGTTATTATTATAATATTTTTTCTATATTTATGGTTGCAAAGATAATTTCTAACCAACAAACCAAGGAAAAACAAACATAGCAAACTTTGTGTTAGACAGCCAGCAGCATAGGTTTTGAGAAAAAGTTTAACCATCTTTCATTCCCATACTGAGTTACCTAATATTTCAGTGTTGATAGAGGTAACATTCAATGCTGAAATTTTAGTCTAGTATTCGAATTGTGCATTAATACCACCACTGTTATTTCCCACAATTAATTATGCATCTAAGCCCCTTTCTAACTGTTAAAACCAAATTTTTTTCCTGAGTGAAATTCTTTCTTGGTGAATAGTATAATAGTACTCTGGAAAAAATCCCCTATTTTCACTATAAAAGCAGATAAAGAAATCTTTGAAACTGCCTCTGATTCTAGAGTGCTACAGAAGTATGCTGCAGAAATTCAATCTCCACATGGAAATTGCATCCAAATTGTTTCTGATCCTTTGGTAATGTAACTTTTTTATGCACTAGCTACTTCTCTTCTTTACATCATATGCAGATAATGGTTACAAGTCTAACTGTAATTATGATTTTACAGCTGCATTTGTTTGCATAAGCTCCTGAATCAGAAATTACAAAGGAGAGAGGCAACTTCCCAGAGAAGTAGCAAGGAAAAAAAAGCTAAATTCTTCCTCTTCTCAGCTTTCTTCTCCAAGGCTTGCTTATGAGCAAGTTCAAGTTATAGTAGAGAGGAAAAGATTTGTTCTTTAGCATGTGTCATCTTTGGAACAAGCAAGGGTTAGGATATGGGTACAACTTTCCCCTTCTTTGGTAGTGCGGCTGCGTGCCGGTCACGCTCTGAGGCAAAGCTGTAATCCCATCCCACCTGCTGGTCAGCATTTAGACACAGTAACGAGTCTACTGATAGTAAGCAGTATAGAACACAGACAAAAGCCTGAAAGAAAAAAACAAACCAAACCAAAAATCTCCAAACCACTGCTATATCAGCCTGATGTATGTTCACAGCAGTAATAGCAGCAGGAATCACCATGCCCCACTGGCAGCACCTAGGTTGCTTTGCTTACCTCACAGGAAAACAGTTCCTCTGGGGGTAGATATGTGTTTGCACATGGCTACAGCTCCAGGAACAGACCTGGAGAGCCCAGAGGACTCTTTATGATTTAAATGATAAACTCATCTCTTTTTTTTTTATTTTGTTTTTTTTCTATTTTGAATATGCTTCTTTTATAGAGATAAAGCTTAAAGTACAAATAAATAAAATCAAAGTGACATCCTCTTCTCCAGATCCTGGCTGACATTCTAACCAATCACATGTTTTAAAGCTTCCAAGAAATTTATGTAGCACAATCCCATCAATGACAGCAACATGAATACTTGCCTATTGGCAAAGTAATAAATATATTCTCACAACTTTACAAAAATATTTCCACCATGCTAAAGTTCTGAGAAAATGAACCAAACCCAAATGAAGTATAAGCTCTACCATTCTGTATACTTAGTATACACAGTGTGACCCTGTGTGACAACCCCATGAGAAAGAGCCAGATGCACATAAACACGTGAATGGTAACACAATCTCCTACATATAAATGAAACAGAGTAACTGAATACAAAACCAAACAACAGATTGAATCGGTCACGTCATAGAGTACTGTCTGAATTTTTGACCTAAGGAAGACTAGCATTTAAAATACACATAATGGATTCCTCTCACCCATCAACCAACATATGGAAAATACCTTCAAATAATGAACTGCAACACCTTCTAAAATATCGACACATGAGAAACACAACAACATATTATTGTTCTATTGGTTACAGAATAGCTGATGTTGAATGTGACCACTCCAGACTGTCTACCTCTGCCCAAGCAGGAACAACTACAGCAGGTTGCCCAGGCTTGGAACCACTCAAGTTACAAGTATTTCCAAGGATGTTCTCTGCACAACATATTCCACTGATGAAATACCCTCACAGAAAGGAAGCATTCTCTTATGCATGCTGTTTAATGGACCAGCAACTTAAACTGAAAAGTCAAAGCCAATTTAAACACAAATCCTGCTTAGTGAACATTCAACAATAAGTTTGCATTAAGTCATGCTTGCTAATGACGTAGTTGCAAAAAACTGTGAAGGGAGCCTGAGAAGACAGAAGATGATGAAGGCATGAGTTATACGTCATTCATAAAACAGCCACAGACTAGGGAGAAGCTGAAGACACCTCCAAAACAGATTTATGAAACAACCAAGAAAAGCAAAAATTATGCTGTTTGTAATGGAGAAGAAATTCCTATTATAGTCACATGAACAAAGCCCACTTTCTCATGATGACATGCAATATTGGAAAATACAGCAAAAGAAATTGTCATCATCTCCCCTTACCATCTGCAGTAATTACATTTATGTGAACAGTGAGGAGAGTGGATATAAAAACTACCACCAACAAGTAGTTTAAGAGGTACAGTCTTCTCCTCTTCCAAGTAACAGGACTAGGGAATCTGAGTAGTTATGTTTGAAATTTACTCTTGGAAATTTTAGCATCATCCCTTATTGCTGAATCAGGCCCATACAAACAGCCATCCATCCACACAGTTACTGCTCCCTGTTGCATTTAGCACATTTCTACTCAGCTGAACAAAGGGCTATTCTGAATTTAATTAAACTTAATACTGTTTTTTACAAGACTTGCTTATTAACCAACAGTAAAAAGACCTTTTTTTAAAAGAAATACACATAAGAAAAGAATCTATAAACAAAGCTGCTAGCTTTGAGAGACGGAAAATGAGAAAGGCAATAATTAAATAATCACAGCAGATGATACAGCTCTGCATTCACACTTACCTTAATACCAAAGGTGAAGACTGTCATGATTATTTTAAATATGAGTGCTAAACACAACTGCCATATAGCTGAATAGACTCCAGTGCCTGCTGGACGGTCAGGAATATCATCTACTATTTTGCTTGCATTCATATCATTTCTGTAGTCACAGAGCGAGGAGGATTCTAACGGCCCACAGTCTGTGAAGAGCTCCTTAATAAGCTCACTGGTGTTTAGCCTTGTATATGGATTAGGAAATGCAATGACAGCTGTTATTGCTGCAACAATAATAACCTCCAGCACAGGATACTTCCCAAATTTTGTAGATTTGCGTCGACGACACCATGCAATATTTGCTCGGATGAAAAATGCTCCCCAGAGCCCACCAAATACTCCCAGAAGAATAAAAGGAAGCAGTTCAAAAAGGTACCAAGGAGTATGATATTCCACATAAAAAAGAACTAGGCGGCTATTACCAAAAGGATTGATGGACCTTAAAACAAATGCAGCTACTAAAGCAGCAAAAAATGATCTCCATAAAGTTTTCAGTGGGAAATAGTAACTGACCTGCAAAAGACAATACATGAGCGTTATTTGTGATTCAATTAAAAACCTGGAAAGACAGGTTTATGCATGGGTTAGAGTACTGCTGCTCACATGGTATGAGCCAAAAAAAAGTCCTCTTAGATTATCGGTATTATTCCTATCACTTGGAGCACTGGCACTTCAGCAAATCCTACATTTTTAGAAAGCTCTACAACTCCTATCAGTTTTAAAGTCAATACTACGGCAATATTGAAACCACTGCTGTTTTAAGACTGCTAGGAAATGATGCACAGTAATTTATGCTTAGAAGCTGCACTGTTTATAAGTGTCTCTTTTTAGCCTTCATGAGAACCACAGTGTGTACTTAGTTGTACTCTCGAATTTCCAGCTAATACTGTTTCCTCTCCTTTCAACCTACATTGAAAAGTTTCTCACAGATCTGCTATTTTAGGAAGTATGATTAAAACAACCAAAAAAAAAATTAACAGTCCTCAAAACAGAACATGCAATTTCATCCTTAAGCTCCACATAGCCTGATTTGAATTTCAAGATAGTTTTTTTCCAAATTTTTTTGGCAACAAAGGATTTCCTCAAAATCTCATAAGAATATAACAAAATTATACATGAAAGAATATTTTGCCTCCTTTTTCAATTCAGAGATTTTTAGGGTTTTGGTTTTCCTTAAAAATGACAATTATGAAAATAACATTCTTATGTATTTTGAAAATAACTAATTAACACTAATTTAATATAAACCATTTATTGGAGAAAAGAGTTTGGCTGCCCTGGAGGCTAGTTTTACAGCATATTTGCCCCTTTAATAATTATCGTATTCAGTTGTGTTTAGTGTCCGAAACTTTACATAATGTTGAAAAACTTCCTTCACAAAACTGTCCAGTAAGTTTCTAAACCCTCTTTCAAAAATGAAAAATAAGAGCCCTATTTCTTTTGTTTTGTTTTGTTTTAACAAATTTCTAGACTGAAAAGCTGCTGTATCTTTATCTGTATGTAAACTGTAATTATTAATGGACTCAGCCCTTCTCCAGAAAAAAAAAAAACCTGAGAATAAAGTAAAGCTGACATTCATTCAAAGAAAAGAAAAAGTATCTTAAGGAGTTTGCCAGCAACAGGACTCTTGATTTTGAAATATGGGTCCAAAAATAATTTCCTTCTTAGGAAGGACTCCACAGCTTAAAGGAGTCTGAAATTATTTAAACTAAGAGAGACTTCTAAAAAATATCTATCCTTCAGTGCCATCACTTGACATACCTCCTCCAAACTGAAAAGGACTCCACCAATTGGGGCACCAAAGGCTACAGAAACTCCTGCTGCTGAGGCAGCTGACAACACCTGGAGAAGAACAAAGGTGACAGGTTTTTATGTAGTCTGTTATATGTTATAAACATGAACAACAGAATCTCACTACAACTATCAGTTTCTTCTACATTTCTGTTAAGGATACATAGACTTGAAAAGAGAAAAGTATGAAGTGTATGAGAATGCTCCTAAGATGTGGAGAGTGGCCACAGCAGCCAGCAATCAGGTACAAGATATGATGAAGCCAAGGACACTACACAAAGTTCAGAGCTGAAACTGGCCAGTGTTGTGTCAGATGAAAAGCTGGGCTTTTTAAAGTACATTAATAGCAAGAGGAGGTCTAAACATTGAACTGATACTTCTTGAAGATGGTGATCTAACAGGGATGAGAAAAAAGCATAGGCATTCAAGGTGGGTTTTGCCTCAGTCTTTTTAGAAATGCTGATAGACCTTGGGCTGCCTGGTTCCCTGAGGCAGAGGACCACAAATGTGCAAACAGTGACCTGCCATCTGTGAACACTGAAATTGTGAGGGACCAGCTCTATCAGCTGAATGTTAATAAGTCGACGGAGCCTGATGGGATTCTTCCCAGAGTACTGAAGGAACTAGTGGATATTATGACAAGACCCCTCGCACTCATCTACATAAGATCTTCTGAGTTTGGGGAGGATCTGGGGAGGATTCTGCTAACTGGAAGTCAGCCAGTGTTAGTCCAATCTATATCACAGGTGTGAGGGAAGACCCAGAGAACTACAGACCCATTAGCCTAACCCAAGCTACTGGAAAATTATGAAGATTATACTGGGTGCTACTGAAACAATACAGCAATCATCAGGCACAGTCAACATGGGTTCATAGAAGAAAAGGCTTGCTTAACTACGGTGTATCTTTCTATGATAAGGTCACCTGTCCAGTGAATGAAGGTGCTGGATGTAGTTTTTCTGAATTTTAGTGAGCCTTTTGATACTGTCCCTCACAGCATCCTTGTGGACAAGATGGCCAACTGTGGAATGAGCAGGTTCACAGTGTGCAGGGTGAAGAAGCTGGCTGAATGTCACGACTGAAAGAGCTGTATTGAATGGGGCTACATCTGGCTGGTCGCTGGTCACCAGCAAACAGTTCTGTTTAATGGCTTTATCAACGACCTGGACGCAGGAGTTGAGTGCACCATGAGCAAGTTTGCTGATGATACCAAACTGGGACGTTGACTCTCTTGAGGGACAGGAGGCCTTGCAGAAGGATCTAGATAGACTGGGGCACTAGGAAGTGATTAATGAGATGAAATTTAATGGGTCAAAATGCTGTACATCTAGGATGAAGGAACATCAGGCTCAAGTCTAAATTGGAAGAGGAGTGGCTGGAGAGCAGCCCTGCCAAGAGGGATCTGGGGGTGCTGGTGGGCAGCAGCTAGGTGTGAGTCAGCAGGGTATGCCCTGGCACCCAGAGAGCAAAACCCCATCCTGGGGTGCATCAAGCACAGCACGACCAGACAGCCAACAGAGGTGACTGTCCCACTGCATTCAGCCTCGGGGTGGCCTCACCCTGAGTGCTGTGTGCAGTTCTGGGCCCCACATGTCAAAAAGGATGTGAAGGTCCTTGGATGCATCCAGAGGAGGACAACAAAGCTGGTGACAGGGATGGAAAGACTGTCTGAAAACTGGTTTGGAGAGAAGCAGACTGGAGCAGAGATTCCCCTGCAGCCCCTGATGAAGCCCACAGGTTGCACACCTGTGGCAACACACAGGTTGTTCCTCTGCAGCCCGTGGAGGACTACGGCAGAGCAGATCTTCACCCTGCAGCCTGTGGAGAGCCCATGCCAGAGCAGGCTCCTGGCAGGAGCCATGGTCTGTGGAAAGGAGCCGGAGCAGCTTCCTAGCAAGCATTGCAGCCTGCAGGTGATCCAGGCTGAGGTAGTCCCAAATGGCTGCACCCTGTGGAAAGGACCGATGCTGAAGGAATTTGTGAAGGACTGTCTCCCATGGGTGTGGCCCCACACTGGAGGAGAGAAAGAGTATCAAGAGGAAGAAGCAGCAAAGAGACCCCTTGTGCCACTTTGGGATAGAAGAGTCAGGAGTGAAGCTGAGCCTTTGAGGAAGGGAGAGTGGGGGCCTGTAACGCTAACTGGTGAGGAACCTCCCAATCCTTATCTTGACCTATGAGCTTTTCATCTTACTCTCTCCTGCTGCCCTGCCAAGACAGAGGGGTGAGAGAACTGCCTGGCAGGCACCAAGTCTAACCCATCACACTCTAACAACATCAAACTGCAACAGAGCAGAAAACACTGTTGTCACCAGGAATACTTTGTTCATGAATTCAGAGTACTCTGCTGTTCTTACAACTGAAGACATTCATCCATTACCAAAATGTAGACACAAGCACAGAAAGAATTTAAATAAAATCAAATCGTCTCTGAAGTGGAAGGAATACAAACTGACTCGGACATGGAAATTATTCATCTTTGAGAACACCAGGGATAATACATTGTTTTTAACACAGTAACTATTGAGAATCACTAAACATGTCCAACAGAACAAATACTGGTTTTTTAACAAATCAGCCTAAATGCAGCTATATTCAATACATTCTAGAAATGCTTTTACAAGAACTTACCTCTCTTTTTTTAGCTTCATTTGTACTGTATTTTGGAAAGAGGTAGGAAAAAATATTCCCACAGCAGCAGGCAACATGCACCAAGGGACCCTCTTTTCCTAAACTCAAGCCTGATGCGACAGCCAAGACTAAAGTAATTGTTTTTATCATCAGAGTCCACTTCCCCAAGTAACCTCGGATGATGAAGCCACTCAAAATAGTTTTTATCTGGAAGAAATAAAAAATAATATCTGTTACTGCATTCTTCTTATTCCAGAAAATAATTAATTCTATAATTTTAGCTGCAGAACTTCAACACCAGCCTTTTCAAATGACTAACTTTATCACACTTTAGAATACTTATCATTCAGATTGCTACTCTGAGTCTATCGGCTTGTCAGAGGCTTTCCATTTGCAACTTACTCTAAAACACTGGACAACAACATACAACAACATTATCAATCATATTTAGTAGAAAATTAATCTTCAGTAGCTTCTAAGACTTCATTCATTAGTTTATGACGTAAATTATCAAGTGAAAGGCAGAAAATTTCTGAAGGAAAAATAAACCTGCAAAAACTAGACAAGGTCATCTATTGTAGCAATGTCCCATTTGCACCAATATCACCTGTTTTCTCCTTATATTTTACCATCACTATATAAAAAATTAACAGTAGATTTCTTTACATAAAGATGGAAAAGATCACCCTATCGCCACTAGAAAAGATGTACCACTTGCCTAAGGTATTACAGTGCTTAAAAATGCTGTATTATTAACCTGAAAAATATGTCCATATGTAGGAAATAATATAGTTATCATAGGAAAGGACAACATGTCCATAAATAGGATGTACACGAAACACTGGGCAGCTGTGTCTAGAAAGCAAAGACAGCTAAATTTGGAAACCAATTTAGGATGAAATCTCTTTTGGAATAATGGCACAGAACTACTCTAGGCTTATACAGAGGCAGGATTAAAAAAACATTTACAGAAAGACTGAAGAAGTGAGACTGACCAGAATTTATTTGCCTTTAGATTTTTCTCCCCCATTCTGCAGCAGACAGTAATTGTAAACAGTGAGTTTTTGAGGATATTACAAATTTTACATTGTCACTGTCTGTTGGTTTGTCCTAGTTTAGGCAACTAAAGCCACTGCAACAAAAGATTGATCACTCTATCAAAGGACCCATATTGTGTCAATGAATCACTGCTCTCTTATCACCAGAGGGAGGGTGTGGATTGGTGGTCCTTTGGAAATCACTCTTCAGAAGTATACTAAGCTAAATGCTTCCTTAAAAAGTGGTCCTGACAGAAGCAGAATCTGTTAATCCAGGAGATTCTTTTACATTTGGGGTATTTTCTCAGAAACAATTAGCACAATTACATGTTTTTTATTGAATACTTGTATTAATAGAGTTCTTCAAAGGCACGGGGTGCTCCCTCTTGCCTTCCCCCTGACCCAGTAAGGCAGCACGTTAATCTACACATTAATATGAAACACCTATAATATATATATTAGTTAGACCTCACCTCAGGTATCCCTGAGCCACAGGCGTAGGGAGCAAATACCTTCACCAGAGAAACTGCTAAGAAGGCAAAGCTCAATGCCCAGAAAATGTACATTATGTAGTTCATTATGTATGAACCTGGACCCTAAAAGCAAACACAGAAAGTCAGAAAATAAATTTGACATAGGAGCAAAAACACTACTTATAACAATCCAGAAGTACTCTTGCTGCAAGTACACTTAAGCACACATTTTGAGGCATAATAATTATTACCGCGTCAAGTGAGAGAGTTTTGTTTGAAAAGCATAAAGTCATGACACCTGCACATCAGCACAGACTGGGTTATAAAAGATAGAAAGTGTTCTAAAGCTTCATCTTAAAAAGAAAAAATAAACAAATCACAGGCATATTTTTTAACAGCTATTAGCTGCTAAAATATACTGAATACTGAGTAAATCTTCCTTATTAAAAAAAAACTGTGGCAGAAAAAATAAAACAAATCTATTCTTAGTTAACTATCAGAGAACACCACAAATGTATTTATTTTATGTACAGCTATGCTAGAGAATAGAAATTCTCCTGTTATTAACAGCTCTATACTTTCATAACTTCCTTATATTTGCAACATTCCAGGGCCCCTTACAGTTCATGCAATACACATTTATTACACTAAAATCTATTAATTAATTCAAATACTGAAAAATGGCACAGACAGTACAACCCAAATCCATGTTTAGAATCCTAACCTTAAGACCATTATTTTCTTTCCATATTCAGTTGAGCTGTTGAGCAAGAATATCAAAGAATGGGTATATACTCACTTCTGCTTGCCCAATTATTAGTTCTGCCCACGTTTTCCACTGCGGACATTTATCTCTCTCTTCAAACGTGGTCTCGTTTGAACCCCAACAACATTGTTCATGGTTAAACCACAAAGCACTAAGGCAAATGCCTTCCTTTAAGTCAGTCATCCAGTCAGCAGCTATGTCAATTAATCCTGCCAATGCCCCTGTAGTAGAAATAGTTTTGTATTAATGTCGTGATAAATAGAAAAAACATGCTCAGCTGAAATGAAGAAATGTGCTGGTATTAACTGATGTAAATAGAGATTACAGAAAACCTATTTGAATAGACATTTAATATACTACTGATTTCCAGGAATATGTCCTGTTTTCATTATGGTAAGACTAGCATTTCCTGAAGAATCGAGTACTTTGTATATTTCCCAAGTTAAATGCGATTTTTTTTCTTGCCTTTTATTTTTTTCCTATGTCACAGTTCTCTAGCAGTCCACTGAAACCAAGGAGTCAGGAATAAAATGAAAACTGTTACTTTTTTGTGATGGGGCAGTTTATATGGCACCAAGCTGCAGGAGACAGATGGGATTTACCTGTCTAAAAGGTGGAAAAGGATTCTAGCCCAGGAGTTGGCAAGGCTCATTGAGAGGGCTTTAAACTAGGCTGGAAGGGGGAAGGTGATAAGACCAGGCTCACTAAATGTGAGCTTGGGGGCATCTAGCCAGCGCTGGGGGTGAAATGGATAGCCCAGCTGAAGTGTGTCTGCACCGGTGCATGCAGCACGGGTAACAAACAGGAGGAGCTGGAAGCCACAGTCCAGCAGGAAGGCTGTGACATAGTTGCCATGAAGGAAACATGGTGGGATGACGTGAACGGCTGGAGTGCTGGAATGGATGGTTATGAGCTCTTCAGAAAGGACAGGTGAGCAAGGAGAGGTGGTAGGGTGTCTCTGTAAATTAGGGAGTGTTTTGACTACACAGAGCTCAGGGACAGCAATGATAAGGCTGAGTGCCTGTGGGTAAGAATCAGGAGGGGAAGGCCAACAAAGCAGACATCCTGGTGGGAGTCTATTACAGACCAGCCAGCCAGGATGAAGAGGCAGATGAAGTATCCTATAAACAGCTGGCTCATGTTCACAATTGACAGCCCTTTTTAACTAATGGGAGACTTTAACTTGACAGATGTCTGCTGGAAACTCAACACAGTGGAGAGGAAGCAGTCTAGAAGGTTCCTGGAGTGTGTTACCTGACACATCTGGCAAGTGAGCCTAACACAGGTAGTGCCCTGCTAGACCTGCTGTTCATGGACAGAGAAGGGCTGGTGGGAGATGGCGTGGTCAGAGGCCATCTTGGACACCAAGAAATGACAGAATTTTTAATTCTTGGTGAAATAAGGAAGAGGGTAAACAAAACCTCTACCTTGGACTTCTGGAGGGTGGACTTTGGCCTGTTCAGACCACTGGTTCAGAGTGCCTTGGGAAACAGTCTTTAATAACAGAGGGGTCCAGGAAGGCTTGGCATTCTTCAAGAAGGAAAGCTTAAAGATGCTGAAGCAGGCCATCTCTCTGTGCTGGAAGACAAGCTGGTGGGGAAGAAGACTGCCCTGGCTGAATAGGCAGCTTTCTCTGGAACTCAGGGGAAAAAGGGAATTTATTTCCTCTGAAAGAAGGGGCAGGCAACTCAGAAAGAATACAAGGATGTCCTTAGGTCATGTAGAGAGAAAATAAGAAAGCTGAAAGCTCAACCAGAATCTGGCAACTGCTGTAGAAGATAATAAAAAGTGTTTCATAAATACATTAATAACAAAAGGAAGGTCAAGGTTGTAGCCAGGCTGGGGGTTGGTCTCTTTTCCCAGGCAACCAGCAACAGGACAAGAGGAAATGGCCAGGGGAGGTACAGGATGAACATCAGGAAGGATTTCTTCACTGAAATGGAAATATTGGAATGGACTATCCAGGGAAGGGGTATAGTCATCACCCCTGGAAGTGTCCACAGAACAACTGGACATGGCACATACTGCTGTAGTTTACTTGATGTGGCGGTGTTCAGTCAAAGGTTGGCGTTGATGACCTTGGAGGTCTTTTCCAACCCTAATGACTCTCTAATTTACTAATCTTGACAGAATCTTAGTTTGAGACTCTTGGTCAACCAAAGTACAAGTTGAAAGCAGTATTTAAGTAGAACAAAATTCAACCAAATTAATTAAAACACATTTACATAAGATGTCCTCATGACTGAACTCAAGGTTGTACCTTTTAAGATCCACTAGACATATAAAACAGCAAGGATCTGAAACTCCAGAATCCAGCAATGTTCAAGACCAGAATCTGCTTGCTTTGTTGCTCAGAAACACAATAAAGGAAATTTAATACACGTAACAGCTTAGGAGGTGAAAACAGTACACTGCATGTTTCCACCAAAATTATCAGAAGCAATTTCCAGTAATGATACATTCCTGGGTTGTGCCTCCAGAAGTATATAAACATGCTACAAACTTTGCATATACATTACATGAATTTATATGTGATTTGTGAAAGTCATTAGGTATATACCTAAACAGTAATTATACTGTTACCATGCCTTTTTAATAGGCCTAACCATACTCCACAATTAACTTCCCTAGTATTTAATCTAAAATGTCTGTTAGAAATACTTTTTCGGACAAAATCACAAAGTTTGTGATTTTTCTTTCCTGCAGGTTTTAGTCACTCCAAACTATACTGACTGAAAGCAGCAGCACTGCCTGACAGTGGAGCCACCAACTATTGGATGGTTTTAGTTGTAAAATTCATCCTAAAATGTATTAAGAAAACTAGAGAGAGAATTGAAGCATAGGTCAACAAACTCTACCTGCCATACAAACTCTACTAATATTTTCTGTGGAACAACCTCTGTAAAGGTATGACATAAACATATAGCTAGACTTCACTCATGCAAAAACACATGTTTTAAAAGGAAGTATGATTACCAAAACCGACACATATACTAGAGCTACTTTTACAATCAATACACTTCCACAAGAAATCCTACGGGGAAAAAAGCAAAATTTAACAGAAAGGGAAAACATAAATCTCTATCACAGGATTAAAGCACATTGATAGTTTAGTAGATGGAAGTTCAAAACCTCTCTAAATTCAATGAGGATTTTAGATTCCATTTGATCAGTAAACCCTCATCTCAAAATGCTGAAGCCTGTAAATCAAGATAGCCAAATTTTTTCATCCCTTATGGAATTATGGTAGTAGACTGAACCAGCTCTTTGCCCAGTTGGTGGCAACAAAGGAAAAACACAGTAACTATACTTGCTGACAAATAAAAGAAAAAAGTCCTTTGTGTTTTCATTTACCTGATGCCAACCCAGTTAGTGTGACTACCAGCCATCCTGACCATGCATCATACAAACTTTTTGTCATCTCCCATGCTGATTCTTTCTTCTTGCTGTTAATCTGCAAAGAGAAATCATTATGTAGAGTTGTATGTGTTTCTCTAATATGAATAACAGAAAAAAAGTACGACATATAAACTGCATGATGCAAGCTGCAAGCAAATATACCCTTTCCAGAAACCACAAGTGTTCTGCTTGTATTTAGTGCTTTACGTAGATAAATCAGCATAGCTATTCGGACATCAAACAACTGACAGAGAAATATTTATTTGCTCAATTTAAAGAACTAAAATTCAGCAAATGCATAATTAGGATAAATGAATACCTTCTGTGACACACATCAAAACATGTGATTGTAACATTATTTCCCTCCTATTAATTTTTTCAAACATCAGTTAAACCGTTAACATACAAACAATAAGTTATTTCATACAATTCAAATTCCTAAATTTCTACTTCAAATATAAACAACTTTATCTTTCGACTAAAAAACACATAAAAGTAAAATAAAACAAAAAGTAGATAACTACCCTACAATACTTCTAGACAACCACCAGGAAGTTATTGTACTGAAAAAGTTGCTGTTCTTATTTTATCCTTATTTACTTTGTGCACTTAGCTTAATGTGCATAACTAGTTTTATGATTAAACCTTCATTACTGTAATAGCATTGTATTCTAATGATTTTTTCATCCTGTTAAAGGAGAAAGTATGTGTAGCAAACATCACAACAAAACCAAACAAAGCCAAAACAAACCAACCAAACAAAAACAACAACCCAAGAAAGCACAATACTAGACAAGGAAATTTCAAAAAAAAAATCAGTCTTCTTTTTACATCTTTGATTACATGGCCAGTTGGTCTCCTGTCATTCAGGGTATGTTTATAGATTTCACAGTAGTTCTGTGATTATGAACTACCTTGTCTGACTTTTCTAGTCTTGAGAATTAAAATGAGCAACAACTGGGAGACTTCACTCTAGGTTATCTATATCCAAGTGTGATCTGCCTTGCCAGGATTTGGTCAGGCCCAGCATTCCATCCAATGGCATATCCACTAGACACTAACCTACATACCTACAGTGTAAAGATGGCATTGTGTTAACTGCTGCTTAGACATTCAATTATGACATGAAGTATTACATGGAAACACCTTACTTCTCATTAAAAGCATTCAAGCAAGGTACATATTCTCAGATTCATTGCTCCAGGATCTCTTTTCCTTAAAAAAGTACTAGAGAGTGCAATTGTGGATATTTTGGTTTTTAAACTACTGTAAGGCTGTGGTTTTTTAAGCAAGTCAAAGTAAATCAGAATACACATCCTACACTTGCTTCTACAAAGTTAAAAGTGGTGTTTCCAAGGAAAGCAGGATAATGCTTCAGTGTTTATGTGAAGGAACTTCTCCTCTGATCCCTCCATACAATTACAATTACTTCTTAACTATTCATTTTGTTCAGTGAAAAATATTTAGGAGAAATCACATTTCCAAATCTGTTCTGGTTTTAAGGTTAATTAGTGTAAGCATCCCAGAAGCTTGGCAGTAAGGCTCTAAACAGCCTATTTCTGCCTAAAACGCTACTAAATAAGTTTATTACATGAATGACAGTATCTAGCATGTTATTAACTAATACAATTTGAGTCTGTTTCATCAAAGAACTCCTTGCAGAGTACACTGATAAAGATGAATGGCCTGAACTTTGAAGATGCTCTGAAGAAATCACTAGAGAAGAGAAAAGCAAGTTCTGTGATAGGAGAGAGGATAGTTAACACACATATCAAGACTATTTTTTTGTTAAACATATATACACTGATATAAGTGGTTAAAGATGAGAATAACCCAAACAACCACAGCACCACAGAGCAGTAGCACAGACACACTTGTGTCAGTATAAAAGCAATATACATCAGTCTTCACTTTCCTGTACAAGTACCACCAAAAGCACTATTGTTCTATTACAAATATATCTACACTGGAAAATAGCCCTAAATAGTATGCAAAAATGGCAATACTGTAAAAATGGTACCTGGAGGACTGGGACCTATTCCCACTCAAATTACTGCTTCCTTTCCAAGTTATAGTAACATTGCAGGACTGCAGGCATCCATGAAGCAGTGCTTTTAAAAAAGTATTCAAGTAGTTCTAGATGATATAGCTATGGACATATCTCAAGTACTTGCATATATTTGTATGCATTACTAGATCAGACCTTAACTCCAATATCCAACCAAAAATATTTTCCAAGTACTGTTATTTATCTCAAGTACCCGTCTGTGCCTTTCTCTGTCTTTGCACTTCTCTCGGACCCAGTCAATGGTATGGAAGTCATCGTATGTTCCTACTCCAGGAATTGGCTCATCCAGAAGGTCCAGTAAATGTGTTGAACTGTTGATATTTCCTCCATTTGTCATTGTATAATGAGTTCCTGCAGCAGAGAAACACAGGAATCAATTAATTCTGCAATAAATAAAGTATTCAAACTATGCTCCTAACACATAAATTTCTGAACAATTCATTAAGACACTTTCCATAATATGCATATTGTAATGTCATTTACGTCTCTCAATGTTGCATGCCACTCTTTCTTTCTGTCACTCAGCTGTAAGTTAAATTTGCATATTAGTGACTTTGTGCTTCCATTGGATAAATAGGAATGTACTAGCCAAATTATTGTTCTGTTTTGTGTGCAAACTCCAGAAAAACTTCAGTAGAACTAGGTGGAAAAAATAGCAGCTTTGACACACATTTAGCTTGGAGTTTATTTCAGTTTATGAACTATCAGAGGAAAATCTGCTTGTACAAAATAGACCCAGGATGATTAGCTAGAAAGTTCACAGTATCTGCATAAGTTACCAGTTATTTTTAAATATACATTCTATTGATTACCAATCTCTCCTACACACCTAAACCAAACCTAAAATACATTATTATGTAACAGATTATCAGTGTAGCTAAAAAGAAACAAAAAGCCAAACAAATACGGGTTTTTTTTTCAGGTAAATCACAGAACAGCCTTTAGTCATGAAAAATTTGAAATACTGTATAAAGAAAATATCTTCTGCCAATTTGTCATCACTAGCTAGTTCCTTGACAAGCAGCTTGCAGAGCAACAGCCCAAAGAGTATTTCTTGCACTGATCAGAATAAGAGCAAGAGGAGTACTGAGATTTTTCCCTCTTCAAAAGTGATAAAGTTTTACCTTTTTTTAAGCTTTCAAATGTCAAAAATTCTGTAATATACTGGCTTTTTTTTTTATAGTTCTCATTTGTTTGACTAAGAACAAAATAATTTGCCCAACAGTATATGGCACACCACAATAATCTCTATTCATAAAGATGCAGGCCCAAGTTGACCAAGACTTCTATCAATTCAGACAGACATCAGAACTAATTTCACTAGATTGGTACTGGGATGGTTAGGCAGGATGGTTACTGGGAGGTTTCTTAAGCTGGGTTTCCTTGGGATTTTTGTTGTGTTTTTTAAATTTAGTTCCAGGCTTCTTTAATTGAGCTTCTTGGTGTTGTCAGCAGAAGTTTCAAACCAACAGCCCCCAAAACAACCAAAAAAACCCCAAACACAAAAAGCCAACAAAACTTGTCAAATAACCTATCTGTTAACTTCCAAATGCTACAAATGCTGAGTTCACCAGCCCCAGCCCTCACCAACAACTCATGATTAGATTTCTACGTAAGTAAAATGTGCCTTTTCCCTTTACCTTTGTGAATTCTAAGATCTAGAAGAAGCAGTGTGATACCTGGCATTACACTCTGACCCAAAGTGGTGCCTCAGTCATCTATTGCTTATATAACACATTGTTTATTTGGACATTTTCCTAGTGGTAAAAGACAACACACAAGAAAATAATAGAAAAATCATATTAAGACAAAATGAAAACTATAATTTTCAAGATACACAAACAACTATTATTACAAATTCTATAAAGATTAAAAGAAAAGTAAAGAAGACAATGCAAATGTAGCAGATAGCTCCGCAATAACACCAATACCATTCTCTTATACGAGCCTGGTGGCCATCTTTACATCATACTTTTTTCCCCAGTCTATGCCATACTAAATCCCCCTTCATCTATTTCCCATAGCTAAGCCCTGTAAATCTCTTCCCAAAGCACCTGCTGGTCTCTCTTGAGGAAGATGTAAAGAAGCATTACCTATGCTTCCATTAATAAAAGGCTAACAACAACAACAATTTAAATCAGATTTGTTAATAGAGGTGATTGTGAAAAACTTGCTTTAGGATAAGGGATTAAATTCTCTTGCCATTTCCAATTCTGGTAACTAGAAGTCTAAGATATATGTCTGACTAGCTGAAAGGGCAAACTGATCTTGTGGAAGAGATGGTTGCAAAATTCACACTGCAATAATTAGTTTAGCTCTCAAAATTAACACACTACCAGAATACATTATGAAAATATTATTTTACATGAAATCAACTTCTTTTGCAAAGCAAGGGGACATAAATTAACCTCACCCACAGTTTAACTACTAATCTCCTACAAAGTTACAATGTGATCACACAGTTTCCTGAACCTGAGTGAGTAGGCTAGGACAAAAGCTTGTCTTTTCCCCAGAGGAGTTGGTTTAACACCCTGCTATATATGAAGCAATACCAAACTATAAGAAGCATGCAATCTTATGCCACAGAAGGCACAGGAGAGTTGAGAATTATAAATGTATCACAAACAGTAACAGGTTATTTTATGTATAGATAATATTTTCCTGCTAGTATTATGATCTATGTAACATACAGCTATTCTAGAGGAGATTTTACAGAAATATACCTTTACCAGTACTCAACACTTTTCCAAACTTCCACTTGCATTTCCACCCTTTCTTCTCTAGCATTTCACATAGCAAAATGCTCCTTCCAGCTATGAAGATAACGATACTCATCAGCATAAACACACGTTCTCACAATTTACACAAAGTGTCATTAACCTTATTTTCAACTCAGCAAGTTTTGTTAAAACCCTTACCGTAATATAGATATTTCATCACAACATTCTAACCACGAGGCAGGAAATCATCATTACACAGATAAATTGTAGCACTTAGGAAACCTTCAGAGAGTATTTCCCCTTCCTTCCTCTTCCTTCTCCCCAGTCTTCAAATTTCAAGATTCTTTCTCAGGCTACATGCTTTTCATCAAAATAGAAGCAGTTTTAGTCTTAAAAACCACAACAAGCACTTAGCACACACGATATATAGGCATAGCCCCCAGCTATGATAAGAGAACACTTCTGATGTAGTAGACACCTAGGCTGTTCTGGAGCCATAAAGAAAGTAAAGCCTTTTTGTTTGCTTAAGTTTTTATGAGACTGAGAAGCTAATGGTAAAAACGGCATGCAGAACTTTTATTATTACTACTAACGTGTGTTACTACAGAGAGAGAAACAGTAATATACTGATCCTCTCAGAGGCTCAGTACAGCTCATAGGAATCCTTATAAAGGAAACGCAGTCTTTCCATACTTTGCAAAAATATGGCAGCTAGCATCCCTTTATTTGTACACTATTCTCCAGTAGCACCTTTAGTAGTCACAGACTCACAGAATGGTTTAGGTTGGAAGGGACCTTAAAGACCATCTAGTTCTTGGGCAGGAACATCTTTCACTAGACCAGACTGCTCAGAGCCCATCCAACCTTGCCTTGAACACTACCAGGGATGGGGCATCTACAGCTTCATTGGGCAACCTGTGCCAGTGCCTCACCACCCTCACAGCAGAGAACTACTTCTAATATCTAATCCAAACCTGATCTCAGTCTGAAGCCATGCTCCAACCCTGTCACTACATGCTCTTGTAAATAGCCTTTCTCCATCTTTCTTGTAGGCTCTCTTCAGGTACTGGAAAGCAGCAATTAGATCACCCCAAAGCCTCCTCTTTTCCAGGCTGAACAAACCCAACCCTCAGCCTCTCCTGATAGGAGAGGTGCTCCAGCCCTCTGATCACCTCGGTGGCCCCTTCTGGACTAGCTCCAACAGGTCCATGTCCTTCCTGTGCTGAGGACCCCAGAACTGGATGTAGCACTGCAGGTGGGGTCTCACCAGAGCAGACCAGAGAGGTAGCATCCCCTCCCTCGCCCTGCTGGCTACGCTGCTTTTGGTGCAGCCCAGGGAGGGCACAGTTGGGTTTCTGGGCTGCGAGCACACATGACCGGGTCACGTCCAGCCTCTCATCCACCACCATCCCCTTGCTAAACTTCATGAGAATCCCATGGGCCCACTTCTTGAGCTTGTCCAGATCCCTCTGGATGGTATTCTGTCCTTCAGGAGCGTAATCTGCACCACTCAGCTTGGTATCATCTGCAAATTTGCTGAGGGTGTACTCGATACCATCATTTCTGTCATTAATGAAGATATTAACAACACTGGTCCCAATACGGACCCTTGAGCAGCACCACTTGTCACTTATCTCCATCAGGACTCTGAGCCATTGACCTCTACCCTCTGGATGTGACCATCCAAGCAATTTCTTATCCATCTAATATTCTATTCATAAAATAAATTTCACTCCAATTTAGAAAGAACAATGTTGTGGGGAACCATGTTAAAGTCCAGATAAATGACATTTGTAATCCTTCCCTTTTTCACTGATGGAATCACTCCATCATAGAAGGCCACTAGGTTGGTCAGGCAGGAACCTTGGTGAAACTGTGCTGCCTGTCCTGAATCTCAACATGTAGCTAGTGAGCTGCTGCAATCACATCCTGCAAGCTTGCAGACAATAAGCTTCTAGACAATAAAAGCAACATGCTTCTTCAGAAAAAAGAAATTCTTTTGGGGGATTCAGTCACTGTAGGTCTTGATTGAACTATTTTCTAGAAAGGCAGCTGACTTTTGTTATCCTTCCATGCATGTAATTCCAAGCCTTCAGCACAATCCTTTCTCAGCAATCAGCTCTGGTAGTGCTGAAGAACTGCTTCAAGTGAAGTTGTCAAAAAAAAAAAAAAAAAAAAGCCAAAAGAAAGTAATAAAGAATATTGCACCTTGTTGAAAGAAAAAACTGTAACAAGCATTAAGGTTATCATTAAAACACTGCACTTTGGAACACCTAATCAGAATGAGGTACAGCAAAAACAAAAGTGCTACACAAACGACACTGGAATAAGAGAAGTGGATTCCAACACCATAAAAAAGTTTTTATCTCTGAAGAAATGAAGGGGTTTTTCTTCTTTTTTAAATTTTAATTACAATGTAAAAAATACAATCCAAAATTGCTTGAGAGGATACTATTCCTGAGAGAAAAGGTCCTTACCATAAACAGTCCTTACTATACTGCTCTCCTGCACTTCTCTTTGAAGTTATACTGAATGGCTGTTGGGTCCTAACACTGATCAACCTCCTGCTTTGCCTAGCTCCTCCGGATGAAGTCAGTAGGAAAAAAAAATTACAGAACTAGTATTTTGCTATACTCACAGAAGTTGCTTTATATATTACAGATTCCTCCTTGCCTTATGTCCCCCACTGAGGCAAGGAGTATCTCTTCTTTCGTATTTTATAGATGTGCCTCATAAAAGCAGTATTCAATCGTGATTGATGTTGGAACTATGATAAACATGACAGAATGCTGATTTATGTAGATTACATACACCATTCTTGAGGCCATGCACAGCATTTTAAAGGCTGTCTCACCTCTGTAGCAGTGATCCCATATTGCCTCATACTTTTGCAACTCAGAAGATTTCTTTCAAATTTGAAAGTAACCCTGGGCGACATGCAGTTGATGAAAGGTGTGTTTCTTACATCTGTTTTTTCTATAAGTTTATAGCTAAGTTATTTCTCACAAGAAAGAGGTTTTGCAACATACGTGGTACTCCTGACTCATGCACAACTGTTCAACAATCCTCCCCAACTCTTTCCTTGTAGGCAGTGTTCCCTCTTTTCTCATAAAAATAATGAGAAGAGAAACATCAAGATTTAAGACAAATGCTACATCTTGGGTACTCAAACGATGCACAACATTTTTATGTGCTAATCCACCATGTGATTGTCTGAACAATTACCCAGTAACACCTAGAGGACAAATCCTCACAGCTTCAGCCTCATGAGAGAATACCTGAGACATGAACTGGCTCTCAACAGGGTGGCTATCAGAGTTAAGAAGGGACCACAACCTAATGGTAAAGATCCCTCCTACATGCTACATATGATATACACCTTCTGAATGCACAACACAAAATACACCATTGTCTCAAATTGAGCATATATCACCTTATTCCCTTTTAAGAAATGAGACATATCTGTCAGGACTAATTACACAATAAAACTGAGCTGATCTAATTGACTGCTGCCACACAAAGAGATCTTGCTCCCCCTATTTCTCCCTCTCATTCTTGGTCACACTCTCCCACTCTCACCCTTGCATCAGTTGTGTCACCCTTGATCCGACCGCACAGTAAACCACGTCAACATGCTAATCCAACTAAGCAGACAAAACTAACAACAATTAAAAAATCTGCCATTATATGGAACTGGAAGCAAGTTTCTCTGCTGTCAGAGAGGAAATGGAGCCAGTGCAAGAGCTGTAACTGAGAGAATAGATTGGGAGCAACAACAAGTTCACCCCCTTCCACAGCAATAAACTACCAGACTAGTTATACTGAAATACATAAATGCACCCTTGGGGTCTTGTTAGATTTTAATTATATCTTTCTGCACGAAACAACTCAAAACTATAAATATTAATGTCCAGACACTACACAGTAACATCCATTTCACAGAGCTCAAAACTCCCAAAGGTTTAGAAACATTCCAGAGTTGTGAAGACAACAACAGATAAACAATGTCAATGCCGGATTCAATGGCAGAGCAATAACAGGATCTAATTTCTCAAAGGTATTTCTCTACAAGCTATGTAATTGCTAACTCTTACAGCAAGAATAGTTGCTGCTGCTCACACATCCCTTTCTCTAAACAGTGCACAACTACACAGCAATCCCCTCAGCTGCTCTTCTTCTGGCTGACAGCAGTGCAACGTCTCTCATTTGGGCTACTCCTAGCAGTGTGAAAGGAGGAGGAAAATAAATAAATACACCTCTATGAGTAAAAATGAAGCTAGTCAGCTTACACTGAAGGCTGGACTAAGCTCCCTCTGACATGACCATCCAAATCTGCTGAGTGTTAAAATCAGCAGGGGCTGTAGCTTTCCGGAGGCCAGATACTAATCCAAGGCTTTGCTTCACCCGTGTGTCCTTGGGTATTAGGTGGCAAGGGGAGTGGAGGCAGGGAAGCACCCTGCATGCAACACACACCGTAAGGATCACTTACGCTTGTAACAAAGAAGATTTGTACACACAAGGTTATGTGTTAGTGCCTCAGCTTCTTTCTGTCTCCATATTCAGACCTCAAAATACAAGGCTTTCAATTAAAAAGACAAGCAACAATCATCAGTTTATTTAAATTTGTATGTAACCACTTGAAAAGAGTCATTAAGCACTATTTTATTTTCTTGGCTAGAAGTATTTTTTAAATTTCAGAATCAGAAGCACAGCACACAACGCCAGTGTTATTCGCTACTGATGATTAACGATGTTAAAGTCTTTGTAATCAAGTAATACATTTCCCTTTGTATGCCACTATGAGTTTTCAGCCTGTCTCTTCAGTTAGCTCTTCTAACTGCATCAAAGGCTTTCAAGCACAAATTGGTCTCTGCATTACAATCAAAATGCATACAAAATCGACACAACTATATATACACAAACTGAAAAAAAATCAGCTGGAAAAATCTGGTAAGTGGGAAACAGGAAGACTTGGAACAAGTTTTGAAGAACAGGGAAAAGAAATAAAATGCTTTACCAAAATACTGCATAATAGTACACTCCATTTAATCTGCCCCCAAATAGATCCAGGTTTAAAAATCTTTTAAAAAGTAAGAGTCAAATGAAAGCTCAATAGTAGCACTTCAGAGTTAAACCAAGACTTTTGAAGATTCGTGTCTACCACAAATGGACAGCAACAGGGGGGAAAAACCCCAGAGCCTGGCTTTTCACTTTAGGTGAAAGAAACATTTTTGTTTCTATGATAGAGGAAAAAAAAAAAAAAACAACCAGTTTTATTGTTATAGATTTCTTTTCTTGTAGTCTTAAAGGCTGAATGGACTATGTTTATTTAATTATGTCTATGATGAATAGGGACTTCAGATATGCAAATGAAGAGTTAAAAAGATCACCCCACTACTAAATTTACAACTTATATTTGAGATGAATAATTAGGGAGGAGATGAGAAAAATGAAAGGTATAAAAATATATGAAGTTAGATAAAGCAAACATTACAAAAGGGTAGTTATCTACGATCTAACAATGACCAAGGCCGTTAAGAGTCAGAACAACAGAAATTTAGATAATTAGATTTCTAAGTGCTGTTGCAGCATGTACATAAGAGCAACTTACTTATACGTTGTTTTAAAGGGCAAAACCAGGATGCAACAAAAATAATAATTCTGCTAATATGATTATCCCAATCAGACCACACTCAGGCCCAAGGACAGCATATTCTTGGGCTGTTCATTAGCTTTGTAATACCTCTGATAAATGTACATAAAAAACTATTACCAAAATTGAGAAACACATGCTTAATAGTTTTACGGCACATGCAGACAGACAACCTGTCACTACCTACAGTAAACTGTAGTTACATCTCATGGTACTTTATGTTAATCACCAAAGTCAAATATATTAAACTCATAACTGAAAATCCTTATCCCCCTTTTATACCTGGAACCTTAAAACGAAGTGCAGCAGAAATTCAGTGCCATAACCATGCTGAGTTTCTCCAAGGAACTTTTTCTCAAAGTACTCAAAGAACGGTAATAATCTTGATCACATTTTCTGTTGTGAGCATGTAACTGGTCTAAAAATTAATTTTTTTACTCTTCCTCTGCTACCAATAAAATTTCAGGGTCAAGCTCTAACTCTGAGCATGTGTACACAACTTTCACACCCATTTACTTCAAAGGTCACACGGGTAATTGCTTTTGATTTATTATTAATTCTTAAACATAAGAGGTCCTTAAGCAGAAATGCAGCTTAAAATACAGAAGTATAACTTTTATCACTTAAGAGGATCTGAACTGGCTCAGTATGCATGACTCAGAGTCTTCCTAGGATACTATTAAATATCTTCTGCCCCACAGCTTACAGTAACAGGTGAGGCTGCAGGCAGCTGAGGGGTCTCCCCAGTGTTACTGTTATTAGTATTGCCTAAGAAAGGGGAGTTGCACCTACGTGAGTGGTGACTGGTACACAATAAATGAAATTGTGAGTTGTTTCCCAGAAAAACTAGGTGTACTAAAACTAAGTCATCAGTAAATCTGGCATGTTCTTTATATATGTCATTTTCACATCTCCTGGCTACTGACTCAATCACAGATTATTAGTGAAACAAAATTTCATTAATTTTGCTTGAGGACCTTCAAAATTTTAAATTTAAGATATGTTTATGTATGTAGAAAATAAACAGGAGTCAGCAACGCTTGTGCTTCCTGAAGACCAAGCTTTGCTTGATCTGGTAGCCTGGCCACTATACATGTACTACTATTGCCCAGATTTCAAATTTTTGAAGTGTGGTAAAATGAATGTTTATTTAGGAATTTAAAAAAAGGGCAGAGAGGTGACAGGGAAAATGAATCAAAGAGTGTGACCATGTATGTGAATGGCTGAAAGACAAGCAAGATATTGATAATTTTGAACTTTCAAAAGGGTCTAGGTAGTAAAAATGATGCAAAAATAAATTCAAGGGCAACATAAGTAATTTATTTACACAACATATGTTCCAGTATATGGTTTGTTATATGAAAAATTCTTATGAAAACGTACATGTCAATTACTTGGGATATATGCAGTCTTAAATCAGAACTTTGAAACCCTTTTGGAGAAGTAGTACTTTTAACTCTTTTACTTCGTAGAGAATAGAGTAGAAATGAACAGTGTTCCTGAAGTTTTATTTCAGTGTATCAGGGAAGATAAGTAGGTCTGGAAATCATGTATTTAATATCACATAAAAAGAAGTCTTAGCACTGGTCAAAGGAACTCCTGGTAAAAGGTATTCAATAATATCTGTTTGGGTAATTTTTAAAGAGATAATAATAAGTAATCAACATAAAAGATAAACACAATTAATAAACACGTATTTTTAAATCTTTCCATTTGATGTTTCACAGCGTATTTGCACTGAAAAAAAGTCTTCTTAATGCAAGTCAATGGATCAGGCCTTTAATAATAATGCATTATAATACTTTGTATTTCATCTCACTGAACATTAGCAAAGGCTGTTAACTAAACCTCAAAGACCCCTGATGATTTAAACAGTCATTTCATAATTGCTAAGGTACAGCTACTTTGGGTGAGCCGCTGCAGACAATTAGTGCAACAAATGCTTTGATGTTACAAAGCAATTTTGCATGACATGAACATTACTCTGCACGATATAGGAGTTGTCAGTATGCGAATAAGGGGAAAATTCCACAGGCTTTAACAATTAAGTTTGCTTTCTCAGAATATCTTTACTCGTCTTCTCTGAGTTTGTTATTACAATGCTCTGAAACCTACATGAGAATGAAAAAACCACCTTGGTAGTACACATAAAATAATGTCAAGAATTTACTTTCAATTTCTGGTTTTGTCTGCTAGCATTTTAAGCTTTATTTTAATAACTAAATCACAATGACAGATACTGTGATACTGTAAACCAGCAGGAAATACTCACAAGTTTTGATTACATCTATGAAACAAACTAGTCTGAAGGCATCCTCTCAGGAGACACACACTTGACAAATTCAGACTTGCAAGAGATTACAGTGACACTGTTCGGGTTGTGTGGTTGGTTGTTTGGGTTTTTTTATAATCTAAACTCACTATAGCAAGCCCAAGAAGCACCAGTAACATTTGTTTTTAAATACAGTATTAGAATATGGGAAGTACAAGCCCTAACGGAATTCAGTGGAACTGCAAAAATGACAAGTCACAACTGGAAATTTTCTTCCTGGCTCCCAGCAGTGTCACCACAATGGAACTACCTAGTTGAACCCTCCAGTTTTCATTACAGTGTTTGCAAACATTATGTTTAACAGCAATAATCCAACGTGCCAGACACCACTTTGCACTGTAAATATCTACTTTTTGTATTGCAAAAATCAACTAAAATCCATTTATTTCCAGGGATGATATAGCTGATCACATTTCAATGACTAACTAGAATTTGCAGAGTCTGAAAGTGTTATGTTAGAGTTGTTTTACAATTCTCACATTTAAATCCGTCTACAGATCTAAATTCACAGAATGGTTGAGGTTGGCAGGGATCTTTGGAGGTTATCTTGTCCAAGACCCCTGCCCAAGCAGGGCCACCTACAGCTGTTTTCCCAGGGCCATGTCCACACAGCTTTTCAATATCTATGAGGAAGGAGATTTCACAATCTCTCTGGGTGACCTGTTACAGTGCTCAGTCAAACTCGCAAACAGTCAAACTGTTTTTTATTAAAACAGTTTCCTGATGTTCAGAGGGCACCTCCCGTGTTCAGGCTGTGCCCGTCGCCTCAGGTCCTGCCACTGGGCACCACTGAGAAGTCTCCACCTTCTTCGTACCTTCCCTTCAGGTATTTATATACAGCATTGATAAGATCCCAAATTCACACTTTGCAAATGTTCTAAGAAAACACCAGCCTCAATTTGTCAGAAGTGATTCTAAAATCTGACTTACAGAACTATCCAGCACTTGCTATATAATAATGATCTGGACAGTGTAAAATTTGCTTGTCTAAAATAAACTGTATTGGAACTTGTAGATATTCTTATTATATCCTGAAAAACATTCTAAGAATCATAAACAGACAACAAATAACCTTCCATGTAAACTACTAAAAAAACAGATTAAATGAAGATAAATTATGAGCTAATTTATTTACAGAAGTAAGAGTTTGCAAGGTCATCCAAACCAAAAAATTAACATGGAGAAAAAAGAAAAAATTATGTAAATGTTATCTTTATTCTCAGCCTCCTTCCTCTCTAATGCCTTCACTAGGAGCTATAAATGTTGATAACTTTCTAATTTTAGATTGGCCAATTTAATCAAAAGTAAGAATTCACCACTTTTACTGGTTTTAACACTGCATTGTAACCATCAAATCCAAACAAGAAAACATACTTATATCCTCATAATTTGAAGGCATAACTTTTATTCCTACTACAACTTCTCTCAGGACAAAACCAAATCTTTATAGAATGTGTTCTGCTTTAAATTTGCAGTAAGAAACAAAATACAAGCTCAAAAAGAGATTTTTCCCTCCTGAACACTGGTAACAGTTTTCTTTTAAAATCTGCTTCCTTCCAAGCAACAGTGTAAAGAACGTACGTCAAAGTACGAGTTCTTTAACAGCTCATCAATATTTGCTGAGCTGACACATCACCATTGCAGAGCTTTCCCTTCGCATATCAATGACGGCAACAAAGAGTCAAGTCTAAGTGCAGGTACGGAAACTTCAAAGCCAGACAAACACTGTTCCTATTCAAGTTAGTGAAAGGCACGTAAAAATCCTATTTAATAACTCTTGTTAATTTGGTCATGGTCAATGACAAACACAGTTTTTGGAGGGGTTGTTTTGTGCACGAGATGGTTTTATTGATTAAAAACATATACACATACACACACAAAAAAAAAGCCGAGAGAGAGCGAAAGGCAAGCCTGCCACATATCGAAGATGGAGTCACAGGGCGACGAGATGTGAAGCAGGACTGATCTGCCCGCAGAGAAAACAATCCCTGACAGCACAGGAACCAGCCAGAACTGAATTCTCTTCCTACAAAAGGCATCGGGCAGGCGAAACAAAGCAGTGCGATAACTAACAAGCCTTTACGCCCCTGCTTCAAACCTGGACAGCGGTCCCGCACGTACAGCTATGCAAACAAGTAACCCAAACGCCAATCCGGCATACCTCGTTTATGCAACTCCCGGAGCGGAATGCCGTCTCCTCCCCCTCCATCGTAGGGCAGATACGGATCGGAAGAGACATCCATGGACGTGACGAAGGCGAGGCCCGCCTGCCGGCTCAGGAGGGCCGCGGCATCGCTCACACAAGGGCGGCCGCGGGGGCCGCTGCCATGTTCGGCCGGGCCCGGCCTGCGCCGCCGCCGTGGCTCTGCGGCGCCGGGCTCTGCGGAGCGGGCTCGGCCCCGCCGCTGAT
>WBMZ01008321.1:0-13799 GCA_013400975.1 Atrichornis clamosus
CCGGGGCCGCGGCGGCTGCGGGCGCTGCCGGCGGGGCGGCAGCGGCGGATGATGCACCGAGATGGTTCACCAGGAAAACTGCTCCTACCAGGTAAGGGGCGAACGCGGCCTGGCCCCCAGACCCGAGCAGCCCCGAGCAGCCCCGAGCCACCCCCCGCCCGGAGCCAGCCCCGTTCCCGAGCCGCTCCCTCCATCCCCCGCAGCATCCCGGGGCTCGGCAGGCAGCGGGTTCCGAGCGGCCGCGGAGCTTTTGTGCTCGCCATGTGATGCTCGGAGGCGCAGCGGCGCCGGGGATGCGCTGCCGACATCCCGCTGCCTGCCCGGGCCCCGCTCCCTGCCTGCATCCCGCTCCCTGCATCCCGCTGCCTTCCTGCCTGGACGAAGCCGCTCCCTGCAAGCGAGCGAGCTGCGGGTTCGCACTCGCGGGGCTGCCGCAGCAGAGGGAGCTAATAATTTTAGAACAGAATATTATTTCCTGCGCTTCCCACATTGATCCAAGTGTGAGAGCTGACCCGCAGGATGGTGATTCACAGCCTGCAGTCTGGTCGTGGTTCGTGGTTTTTGCCGGAACTGGTGATGAGGTTGTTTCTGAGCATCCATCACGGCCTCCCCCGTGCCTGGGGGGTTCCGGGGGCGCTGGGGGCGGCAGCACTGACCCCGTGTTTGGGGAACATCGGGATTCTGTTAGTGGGGCGAGTGAGAGTTGGGGTGGGCTGGTTTTGTGGCTTCATTTCCCTCTAAAGAAATCCTGGGTGCTGGTGGGTGCACCTGCACGGGAAGCAGCTCTTTTGGGGCTCGATGGCACATTTAGGGGCTCGATGGCACATTTAGGGGCTCGATGGCATTTTTAAGGGCTCGATGGCACCGATGGATCATTAAACGCACCAACATCTGCCCGTCTGCCACGGCGATGCTGAGAAATGCGTTTGCCTACGTGCAGTGAGAGTGTTTTGCAAAACCCCCATTCCCAGACATTCCCAGAGCTGGACCCTCAGCAGGGCCTTGCCCAGGACAGTGCCCCATCCTTGTTTTCCCCCACTAACCGTGTTTAGTTCCAACTTCAGTCCGTGTTTTACAACAAAATATCTCAGATTGCAAAATATATCACGAAGGGAAAATATATGAAACAGAGAGAGAGAAGAGCTGAGATGATTTTTCCCAGAATATTTTCAGTCTAGCAAATGCTTCTGGAAGTGAATTTCCATTTTTAGCCTCTTTGGGGAAAAGAGTATCCTGGGGTTGGTTTTTCTTTTCCAGCCTCCCTTTTGGAGGAGCTGATTTCCCTGCAGCTCCGAGCCTGTTGCTCTGGACAGCCTGGATAAATGGTGCCATTGTTTGGGCACAGCGGATGTTTTCCCAGCACACTCAGGAACGCAGGGGTTAAAGGTTGGGCATTGTTTCCCGGGTGGAAGCTGCTCCGTGGGGGTGGGATGGTGATGATGATGATGATGGTGGTGGTGACGATGCCGAGCTTGGGCACAGGCCTGGCCAAAATCCCTGTGTGTTACTGCGACAGCGCTGCCGCCTTCTCCCTGCTCCCATCCACCGCTTGTTTATGGGCTGGTTCCTCTCCTCCAAACCAATAAATATTAGAGGGAAAACAGCCGGAAACCAGGCAAATCCTAGGGAAAAAAAAAATCAAGAGAAACATCTTTTCAATGGAAATCTGTTTCCAGACCTTCCTACGGCGCTGCAGAGATTAAGAGCAACCCCAGCCCCCTCCCAAACCCATTAACCCAAAGGCCGAGTTTTAATCCTTTTGTGGATGGCAATCCCGGGGTTTGGGATCAGACTGGAAGCCAGCAATGATGGGATTTTGGAGGCTGCCTGGAGCGCCCGGGGGGAGGCGGGTGGCAGTGTTTAATCTGCTCTCCTCCCTCCTCACACCCCTTTTTTTTGAAGCTGTTAAATAAACTAAAAAGAAATCAAGTAGAGGAACAAACCAGCGCATGGGACAACTTGAAAACGTGTTGGTTTTGAAGAAATTCAGCAGCAGAACTCTGACGTGCCCAGGTCACAGCTGGGATACAAAATCCATGGCAGGGAGGGTGCTGGGAATGGGGCAGGTGCTGAGGAAGAGGAGGATATTTCTGTCGTGTTCTGTGCCTTGCCTCAAAATCCCTGATTCCCACCATAAAGGAGCTGTCAGTGCTGCTCTGGGAAATGCAGGTGGCCCCGGGCTCTCCTGGGGTTTTGGATGTGGCTAAGTCAGGTGACTTGCTTGAATTTAGGCCAGATCCTCCATGGGCCGGAGGTCCCAGCATCTGCCACCTTTCCCGTGGCCACATCCTGGGATCACGCCGGATGCTGCCGCTCTCCATGCCGTGGATTTTGCCCTTAGTTGTGTTCCTTTTCCTATTTATGCTGATTTATTTCCCTGTGCCAAACATTTCACGTAGGGCTCCAAAATTCCTCCCACACTTTGACCAGGAAAACATTGGCTCGTGCCCACTGAGTGATGTTTTGGGAGGTCCCGAACTCCCATGGAATAAAAGTCCAGCGTGCAAATCCAGGCTTTAGCCCAGGAATAAAGGCTTTATTCTGCTGGGTGTATCAGCTGGGCTTTACAGCCTCAGCCAGGGCTTCGGTTTGCTTTGTAAATCTGTGTTTTCAGCAGTGCCTGACAGATCCATCTTTGCATGGAGCAGAACTCCTCAGACTCTTTCCGGCTTCATCCGTGTTTCTTTGCCATCGCTGGACAAGCGGGTGCTGTGTCTAAATCATCCCACTGGGTTGATTTCTGAATTTCTGCTTGAAAAGCAGGGAACTCAGGGGCACCCAGTGCCTGTGCCTCAGGCAGGAACCTCCCAGTTGCCCGTGGGAACAGGGTTTGGCTCCGTGTGCTGGCATCGGGCACGGGCTGAGCTATCTGCTGGCAGCGGTGTCACTCTCGAGATGTTTCCAGCCTCTGCACGTGCAAAGAAAACTAAAAAGGAAAAGAGATCTGAGGAGAAAAGAGGTTTTATTGGCTTAGAAATCATCTCTGAGGTGGGTCGGGGGTTGTGGCTCATCCTGCTTGGCCCCTGGGCGTTTTCCTGGGATGTGGGCTGTGTCCAGGCATCAGGAGTGACCCTTTGTGTGGTTTCCTGGAGAGGGGTCTGTTGGAAAACGCTGTGTCAGGGAGGTGCTGGTGTTGCTACGGATCAGCTGAGAGGTGCTGGTGTTCCTATGGATCCGCCTGGATGCCCCAGGGAAGGACCAGGCAAGGCTGGATGGCACCCCCGGCGCCCGGGATCCCACGAAGCGCTGAACCAGAGAATGAATCCATAAAATTCACAAGCTTCACATATGAAGTGCTCATTAAAGAAAAGAGAAGAATTAAAGACTTTCTGAGGTTTCTTTTGTTTCATCTCAGAGGGGGTTTGTAGGCTTCAGAAACACCAGGCTGGCATCACCTATTTCATTAAAATTAGGACAAAATCTGATGGCAAAATATAACCCCAGGGGACAGGTGAGGTTTTCCACCACAAATGCCATGAAAACCCAGTGTGGAAAAGCTGGAGAGCTGCTGGCCTGGCCCCTTGCCCATGGAGAGATGCTCCAGCCTGGTACAGCTGAGGAGCCTCCCGTGCCACTGTCCCGGCCTCCCAAAGCCAGGACAATAACACAGAGCCTTTGTTATGGAGCTCTGAGGCCTCGTTTAGACAGAGATCCAAAAAAAAAAAGGCTCTGCCAAGTGGTGGGAAGCGCTTGGAATGTGCTAAAGCTCAGGGAAGCATCATCAGAGGGAGAGTTTGGTCCAGCTCATCCCTAAATTTGCAGGGCCTTAAGTGCCTTGTGCTGTGCTGGGAGGATGCTGTGCTGGGAAGGGGCTCTTGGAAGAGCTTTATTCCAACATTTACAGTAAAATAAATGTTTTGTGAAATGGAATAATAGAATTGGGTTGAAAGGGGCCTTAAAGCCCTTCCCTTTCCACCCCTTCCATGGGCAGGGACACCTTCCTCTATCTCCCAGGGTGCTCCAAGCCCCGTCCAACCTGGCCTTGGACACTCCCAGGGATCCAGGGGCAGCCACAGCTTCTCTGGGCCCCCTGTGCCAGGGCCTCCCCATCCTCCCAGGGAAGGATTCCTTCCCAATATCCCATCTAGATCTACTCTCTTTCAGTTTTAAACCATTCCCCCTTGTCCTGTCACTCCATGCTCTTGTGAATAGTCTCTGCCTGATAGTTCTGGCAACTTGAGAATTCCATGAACCTGGAATCTACCTCCACACCCTGCCGTGAGTGCTCCATGGCCATGAACACGATTTTGGCCGGCTTGGAGGGCTTTCATTGAGCTCTTCTGGGAATTCAGGGGCTTTCTCTCCTCAGTTGGTGTTTGGGAGCTGATCCCAGCAGGAAGGGGCTGATTCCTCCCCCGATGGATTGCGCCCCAGCCTTGAGGGGGGTTTCACTGACTCCAGCAACGTTCTGTATGCTCAGGAGAGGTAAATTCAGCTGCTTTCTTGTCCTTAAGCCATCGAGGCGTGGTTAAAGCACACAAAACTTGATGTGTCCTCTTCCCTCGCCTCACTTCAGGACGACTTCAGCACTTCCATCCCCATCCCGCGTGTTCCCGGCGGCGCTGGCTCCGTGTGCTCCCATCCCAGGGACACCCCAGCTGACCTGCTCCAGATATTTCTGCTCTGAGCTTTCCCTTCGTGCTATAAAAAGAAAATCGGGCTCTCTCCCCCTCCGGCATCGCCGGCGGCTGCTGGAGGAGCTGCGCCCATGGAGAGCGGCTTCCTTCTGGTGGGATCTGCATTCCCGGAGTCCTCGGGCAGGGATGCCGGCATGGAGCCCTTTTTTTGGGTGTTCCAAGCAGTGGGCAGAGGGGCAGTGGTGGCTGTTGGTCAGGCAGCACGTGGGGAAGGGGCTGAACATCAAAGGGTTTGGTCCCTGCACGGAGACAACCACAACATGAATTTCCCTTTTGATATCCCGAATTTATATTGGTCTTTTCCAGCAGGGAGACGCCCATCCCAAGGGGGCAGGGCTGGCTCTGGTCCTGGCAGTGAGGAGGGCACCAAGCGGCCATGGTCACAGCGGCTCCCAGCTGTGCTGCTTGGCCAGGTTTGGTTTTATTCCTGTGGCCTGGAATGAGGTGGCTCCTGGATGCAGGATTTTTGCTGGAGACTGAGATCAGCTCTGTGGGATCAGCTCCGGGAATGTTGCTTAGCCGAGGCTGGTCCTGGCACATCCCAGCTCGGAGGGCAGGGCAGAGGTGAGCTGGCCTGAAACCCGGGATGGGGCATAAAATATCCTGAAAAATATGGGTGAAAAGGGTGGAATAGATTTTCTCTTGTGTCACTTCCAGCCCTTGGGAGTGACTTTGATGTCGGTTTGAGAGGGGTGGGTTGGGGACCACGGGCACAGCAGGACCAGGTCCACCAGGGAGGGGACGTGGGGACATCCCCGATGGACGAGGGCAGGATGCTGCAGGGATTTGTCACAAATTGGGAAGGGAATCTTGTGGCAAATTGCAGGCTCAGCCCCAGCCCGGTGCTCCTGGCCACCGCATCCTTCCCCTGGGGCTGTGCCGTTATTTATTTGTTTCAGCCTTATTGTGTCAGGATCCATCCCCAGGCGGGAGAGGAAGTTAATTTAGGAACAGCAGGAAAGGACACAATGAGTCAGCGGCGGAGGGGAACTAAAAATACGGAAATATCCAGAGAACCACTTTGTTTCAGTCGGGAATTAACAGTTGCAAAGCACCATCCAGGGCCAAGAATGGAATGAAACATTTATTAATACTTCTTTTTTCCCTGAAAATTCTGAGCAGATGAATGCTGTGATGCATAATTTGGGTGTTGTTATAGCTGGGAATTTAACTGGAATTTGCGGTTTGGGTGAAATGATGTCAGCATGGCTTGGATATGTCATGAAACATTGTAGGGCAATTAAAATTATTCATCTAGCACACAATATTGTTGTGTTGCACCGGAAATCAGGACTTTGGTTGCTGCTGGGCTGTGTTTTGGGGAGAAACTGTGGCATAATTCCATTTTTCTAAGGATTCCCTATAGGAATGCCTGCCCCGAGCGTGTGCTGCTGATCCAGACAAACCTTTCCCACTGGGATGGGTGCAAGGTGGGATCTCAGCAAGGACAGAGCGGGATTTGTGTGAGTGGGGATCAGTGGCTGTGTTGGGAAGTCTGGATCTCCGGGCAGGAATGCTGGAGGCAGGAGCTGGAAGCTCCAGGTTTGGGGGCTGTGAGTCCCCAGAGCTCCTCAGGAGCCAGGGCTGGAGTTCCTGGGGGTCCCCAGGGTCTGCACGCTCCCAGGACAGAGGGCAGGGTAAGGCTGGGTGCCTTTTTGAGCTCCTTAATTCCAAGAAAATGAGGATTTTTAGGATTTTGGGAAAAGCTAGTTTAGCCAAGAAACAGCTCCATGGGGTCCGTGCTGGTGGTTTTTGTGCGGAGTGAAAACTCCGTCTTGTGGTGGATGTGAGGGATCAGGACCCCCAGACTGACACCCCCAACCACGGCTCTTCCGACCGCCCTGAATTCGCTGGGATAACTTCCCTGCTGAAAACCCGCAGGAGAAAGCCCCTTCCTCCCGGCAGCGCTGCCAGGCTTGGATTTTGACATCAGACACCGGGATTTTTCCTGCCCTTGTGGAGCCGGTGGAGGCTCGGGGTTATTTTTATCCGGCGCTGGCAGTGGCTGGAGAGGGACGCGGCTTCCCAGGCCCGCAGAGCCTTCGTTCCCTCTCATCGGCTGCCTTGCCTTTATTTGGGAAAACCAAGGTGCTCCGGGAGGGGAGAGGTGCTGGAAAGGCATCCCGGACAGGGAAGTGCCGCGGAGCTTTGGAGCAAGCCCTTCATCCCATGGTGCTGGCTGAGGAGCCCGGGAAGGACTGAGATGCCCCGCCGGGATCGGGAGCGTTTCAGCGGCCCCGTGAGGAGCCGGGAGCCAGGGAGATGAGTCGGGAGGGTGATGATGGAATGGGTGACGTCATCAGGAAAGCAGCCGAGCCGCCCGGGGAGGGGAGCTATAAAAAGGTAAGGACAGAAAGGAGCCTTTGTGTGGCACCGGGGTCCCGCGGGAATGCTGCCCAGCGGGATTGGGGTGCTGGAGCAGGGAACCGCTCCGTGGTGTTTAACGTGCTGGCACAGGGCAGCAAAGCTTCCCCCCTCTGCCTTTCCATGCTTCCTCATCATAAAATACCAGGACACATTTCCAAAATCATTCTCGTACCTTGAGACCCCCGGGATTTTAAGGCATTTGTGACGTGGCTTCAAAAGTTTGTCTTGGGTTTGCGTTGACCCCGTGGAGAAAAGGGAGATAAAAACTGTGCCTCTGTTCTGTGCCTCTGACTTGTTTGTAAATCCAATAATAGCCCTTGTGCTCTGCAGAGATAAAATAAGGCTCTGCCTGTGGCTCTGGAATTTTAAACACAGGCATTGTCCATGGCTGGTAATGACAGAGCCTGGCAAAAATAGCCTTGGTGGGCTGGCTGGGTGTCCCAGTGCTCCTGGCTGCGTGTCCCGGGGCTCCTGGCTGGGTGTCCCATTGCTCCTGGCTGGGTGTCCCGGTGCGCCTGGGTGGGTGTCCCGGTGCTCCTGGCTGGGTGTCCCGGTGCGCCTGGGTGGGTGTCCCGGTGCTCCTGGCTGGGTGTCCCGGTGCGCCTGGGTGGGTGTCCCGGTGCTCCTGGCTGGGTGTCCCGGTGCGCCTGGGTGGGTGTCCCGGTGCTCCTGGCTGGGTGTCCCGGTGCGCCTGGGTGGGTGTCCCGGTGCTCCTGGCTGGGTGTCCCGGTGCGCCTGGGTGGGTGTCCCGGTGCTCCTGGCTGGGTGTCCCGGTGCGCCTGGGTGGGTGTCCCGGTGCTCCTGGCTGGGTGTCCCGGTGCGCCTGGGTGGGTGTCCCGGTGCTCCTGGCTGGGTGTCCCGGTGCTCCTGGCGGGGTGTCCCAGTGATCCTGGCTGGGTGCTGGGCACAGTTTGGTGCTGGTGGATGAGTGGGAAGGGGAGGATTCTCCTCCTCTGCCCCACTCTCCTGAGGCCCCACCTGCAGAGCTGCATCCGGGTCTGGGGGCTCCAGCACAGGAAGGACATGGAGCTGCTGGAGCAAATCCCAAGGAGGCCATGGAGATGCTCCAAGGGCTGGAGCTCCTCTGCTCTGGAGCCAGGCTGGGGGAGCTGGGAATGTTCCCCTGGAGAAGGGAAGGATCCAGGGAGAGCTCAGAGCCCCTTCCAGGGCCTAAAGGGGCTCCAGGAGGGGGACTTTAGACAAGGGATGGAGGGACAGGACACAGGGAATGGCTTTAAGCTGCAGGATGGTAGATTTAGGTGGGATATTGGGAAGGAATTCCTCCCTGCGAGGGTGGGGAGGCCCTGGCACAGGGTGCCCAGAGCAGCTGTGGCTGCCCCTGGATCCCTGGAAGTGTCCAAGGCCNTGGAAGTGTCCAAGGCCAGGTTGGACGGGGCTTGGAGCAGCCTGGGATAGTGGGAGGTGTCCCTGCCCATGGCAGGGGTGGCACTGGATGGGCTTTAAGGTCCCTTCCAACCCAAACCATTCCATGATTCCATGATATGTTGGCCTTCTCCGTGGAGCAGCCACAGCCGAAGCTGACATTGTGTGCTCATTCCTGGGCTCCAGCAAAGGCGGCTGCTGACCTTCCAAAGGGGAAGGGCAAGGGGAAGAAGGAAAACATCCGCCCCAGATTGTTTTCCCTTAAAAATAAAAAGCAGCTTTTTGTTTAAAACCATTGTGAGAACTGAATTGTCACCAGCTCTACCCAGAGCAGAAATACATTTTATATTTTTGATTCAGTGCCAAAACACACATTTAAATACCACGGGGTCATGTTTTCCTTGGTATTACCTTTGCATTTTGAGTATTTGACCCATTATTTCTTCTGCGCCACGTAAGAATATTTGACAGTCAAAACCCCACTTGCTGTTTCCCTTCTCCATTTATATTTTTCCATACTCAGCTCTGGATGTCGAGTGCAGCTGTCGGGTAATTTATCTAAAGCCTCAAGCCTAGTTCCCTTAGGCATATTCCATTTCTTAGTAACTGCTCCCCATTTTATAATAACAAATAGGACTCTTGATTTCTTTATGGTCATTAGCCTGGGTCTGGCTTAGAAAATGGGATATTCCCAGCTCAGCCCTGGGAGCAGAGTTATTTAGAATCCTCGGTAATGACCTGGTGGAGAAAACAAATTGCACATTGATTAAATGTACAGATGTCAGACTGGGAGCACTTGGTCCTGGTGGGAAACAGCAACACTCAAAAAGATCTGGGCAGGCAGAGCCATCTGAAAAGAGGGAATGTGGCCAGCCCTGCCTGTGTTTTTGTGCAAAAAGAGCAGTTTTTGGAGCCCACGGAGGAGGTGGGGATGCTGCTGAGGAGGGAGAGGTCCCAGCTGGTGTGGAGGCTGGGCAGGAGGAGGTGGGGATGTGCTGTGGGCTCTGGATTTCTCTTGGAGCACAAGGAAAATCAAATATAGACGGGAAGATGTGGGAGAGGATCATCTGAGCTGGGAAAGGGGAGACTGAAATTTCCAGGACGTGGTGAAATATTGATGGAGTGGGACAGCCAAGGGCACCCTGAGATGGGCAGCACGAGGAGCCGGCCCCAACCTCCCTTCCTCTGCTTTCACTTCATTAAAAATGATTTTCACTCATTTTTCCTTATTTTTTCCCCCCCGTGCTGCCCTCCCCAGCAGGGCTGGCTGTTTTTAATTCTAAATCTGTCTCCATGTGATTGAGGCATTGATTATTAAAACCTAAAGAAAAAAAGCAGTGGTCTGGGTAGAATTTCAGAAAGCTGGAGCTCTACCCAAAAACTTGGTACCACTCGATGCCATGGGGTTTATTTTTATTATTTTAAGTATTTGAAATAAAAGGAGTTAGGTTGTAAATGAAGTGTGCATTTTGGGAAGGGATTGACAATTTAATGGGCAGGGTAATAATGTATATAATCAGCACTGGAGTTGGAATTAAATCGTTGGTTAATTTAAGTTAATAATTCGCATTTTGTCACACTTCCTTGTATCAAAAAGGTGCTTTATTTTTCCTTAGGTGGAATATGGGAAGCACAATTACATTAATTAACCCCATGGAAGCAGCCCAGACGTTCCTGCAATGTTGTGTTTTCTCATTTGGGTGTTAAGTGTTATTTTAAAATGAAATGCTTGAGGCTTTCAAAATGTTCCTTCTATCAATAACCTGCTGCCTTGCAGGAATTTGTTGTCAGTGTTGGCACGTGAGCCTTTAGTGAGAGACACCAGGAGAGCTCCAGGGGTGAATTTGAGTCTAGATCTGAGATTTGCATTTATTGCACATTGATTACACCGTTATTGATCGGGGATTCATTTCAAATCGCTTCGGTGATTTTTATTAAAAAATCCCCATGTGTGTACGTATATTTATACATATATAAAAATACATAAAGCCGCTTTTAAACCCGGGGACAATCTGATGACCGTGGTTAAAAATCCATCCCTGAGCACGTTGGCAGAAGGACTGTGTGGCTTTGGAAGCTGCTCAGGGAATTGGGAGGTGCGGATGGTGCAAGTGGCTGTTTATGGATACAGGTGCAGGTACTGGTGTATCCATATAGGGGTGTATCCATATAGGGCTGGGGTTGGAATGGGATGATCTGGAAGGTCCCTTCCAACCCAAACCAGTCTGTGATTCCACGTGGAGAGAGAGGCAGATGGACTTTCCCGCTGGGATGGGCTCTGTGGCTCATCCAAGCGTGGAATCCTTGGGAGATGCTGAACGTCCTGAGCTTGGTGGTGGGGCTGGTGGGACAAAACTCCCCTTCCTGAGCCCTGGCATGAGCAGAGCTTCACCTTTTCCCGTGTCCCTTCCCTTGCAGGCCCAGAAGAATGAGCGGGAGTCCATCAGGCAGAAGTTGGCTCTGGGCAGTTTCTTCGACGATGGCCCCGGGCTCTACACGAGCTGCAGCAAGAGTGGCAAGCCCAGCCTGTCCTCCCGGTAAGACAGAGCCCAAAACCTCTGTGGAGCCTGGAAAGGGGCAGATCTCTCCAGTGGGACACCCCAAAACCATCCCTCACTTCCTGCTTTCAGCCATATTCCTGAGTTTTCAGTGTTTAGAACAACGCCTGAACGCAGTCGTTGTTATGTAAATACTTGTGAATAATGAGGTAAAATATTAATTTAAAACTGGATGGAAAAATATTTGGATGCCCAGGGGATAAAGCAAATGAGGTGAAATTTTCTATATTAGGTTTCCTTTGGGTTTCCATTTAGGATTTGGCACAGGGTGCCCAGAGCAGCTGTGGCTGCCCCTGGATCCCTGGAAGTGTCCAAGGCCAGGCCGGACAGGGCTTGGAGCAGCCTGGGATAGTGGGAGGTGTCCCTGCCCAGGGCAGGGGTGGGACTGAATGAGCTTTAAGGTCCCTTCTAACCCAAACCATCTGGGAATTCTGTGGTCCCATCGTCAGTCCTGGATCAGGCAGTTGGTGGGAAACCAGGAGTTTGTGAGCACACGTCTCCCTTCGGTGTCCTGGGAGGTGGCACTCAGTGCTCCGGGCTGGTGACAAGGTGGGGATGGGTCACAGCTTGGACTCCATGGTCTTGAAGGTCTTTTCCAACCTGAATGATTCTGTAATTCTGGGATTCATGCTCAGAAGGCACCAGAGGATGGACAAAATCAGCTTTAATGTGGCTTCCTGCCTCCCCTCCACATCCACCAGCTCCACACAGGCTCTGCTTCTGGATGTGGCTCCGTCCCTGGAGCTGCACGGGGATTTCTCACTTTGATTTTTAAGATTTTTACGTCAAATACAGCCCAGAGAGGTTTGTTTGTGTTCAGCTGGGTGTAACCCATGGGAAGCTCAAACACCTCCCCTGCTGGGAGTGAAGCTCTACCCGTTGCCATGGTGTGGGGGAAGAAAGGAGTCTTAGGGAGGCAGAAATCCAGGAGGAATGCTGCTGTTCCAGGGGAGAGGCACAGTTGTGGGATTAAATTGAGCTGCAAGTCAATTTAAAACAGTTTTGCTGTGTGTAGTTACAGCTGAACCAGGAGCTGCTGTCTTGTAATTAGAGCGTGGCTCTAATTAACGTAGCACATCAGGGCTTGGCAGCTGTGCCACCAGAAATTGCCAGCTGTGCCTGAAGGCTTTGGTGTTTTATTAATATTTATAGTCCAGGCAAAGTATTCCCTGTTCCAGGACCTACAGGAACCTTTGCAGGAGCTTTGCTCCCGTGCTTGTGTATGGAATTATAGAGTGGGATCATGGAATGGTTTTTGTGGGAAGAGACATTAAAGATTATCCAGTGCCACCCCCTACCACGGGCAGGGACACCTCCCACTATCCCAGGCTGCTCCAAGCCCCGTCCAACCTGGCCTTGGACACTTCCACGGATCCAGGGGCAGCCACAGCTTCTCTACCAGGGCCTCACCTCCTTCACCATTAACAATTGCAATTATTAATCCCATTTATTTTATGGTAATAGTAACTAATAAACTCCTCTAAAATACATGGAAAATAAGAGTTTGCTATTCCTAAGGACCAATACAAGCTCCCACCACACTGGGAGTGAGGAATAACAGGCAGCAGGATGTGGAGGGGCAGGTGGTGATGGATTGTGACCTCTCACCTGTAGAAGTGCTTTTCCCTTCTCTCAGCCTGCTCTGGGATTCCCCTTCCCCGATCCACTGCATCCAGAAAAAAATCATTCCTGAGGACGTGAATTTGGGTGGGGTTAATCAATGCAAATCCAGCAATGGAGGGGAGGGTCTGGAAAACACCAGGATAAACTCTGGTGTCACAGAAGTGCCACAAACAGGCTCAGAACCCTTCTGAACAAATCATCTCCATCACTGACAGAATATTTTCTAATACCTACTATTATAGATATATTTCTCTTTAATTTTTTTATTCTTGATTTATAAATAATACATCTATTTTACATTGTCATTTCTTCCGTACCTTGTATATATTTTATATAAAAGGTGTTTGTACTTTCTGTCTGTAATTTCATGTATTCAGAGGTGACCAAAAGCTCTGCAGGGGCCGGGTAATCCTGCAGTTCATCAGCAGGTGGTGGTAGAAGCCCTGGCATGACGTGGTGCTGGACTTCCAGTCCCACGCTGAACTGGTGGCCCATTGCTGAACTGGTCACCTGATGAACTGGTCAGCTGATGAACTGGTCACCTGATGAAGCGGTCATCTGACTGAAGTGGTCACCCACTGTTGAACTGGTCATGTGATTGAACTGGTCACCTGATTGAACTGGTCACCTGGTGAACTGGTCACTTTACGAACTGGTCACCTGGTGAACTGCTCACATGGTGAACTGGTCACCTGATGCAACGGGTTACCCTTTGTTGAACTGGTCATGTGGTGAACTGGTCAGCTGTTGTTGAACTGGTCACGTGACTGATCTGGTCACCCATAGTTGAACTGGTGACCCATAGTTGAACTGGTCACCTGATTGAACTGGTCACCTGGTGAACTGGTCACTTTACGAACTGGTCACCTGGTGAACTGCTCACATGGTGAACTGGTCACCTGATTCAACTGGTTACCCTTTGTTGAACTGGTCATGTGGTGAACTGGTCAGCTGTTGTTGAACTGGTCACGTGACTGATCTGGTCACCCATAGTTGAACTGGTGACCCATAGTTGAACTGGTCACCTGGTGAACTGGTCACCTGATTGAACTGGTTACACTTTGTTGAACTGGTCATCTGATTGAATTGGTCACCTGATGAACTGGTCACCTGATGAACCAGTCATCTGATTGAAGTGGTCAATGACTGTTGAACTGGTCACCTGATTGAACTGGTCACCCATTATTCAACTAGTTACCCTTTGTTGGACTGGTCATCTGATTGAATTGGT